>QEOT01008177.1:23563-66126 GCA_003123785.1 Pterocarya stenoptera | reverse complement strand
TACCAATGGAAACCTACTTGAACCGCAGGTAGGGAAGACCAATTATGTCCATACAAATAAGACATTGGAGGTGACTGGCCAAGTTCTCACTATTAATGTTCCAATTCATATTTAAGCCTTCAGTTCCTTGCTTGGCTAAAAAATATGCCACGACATTACCCTTACAAAAACATGGGTCAAATGATACTCCACATAGCCCAATAGACCCTGCAACTCTTCCCAGAAATCCTCTAAGTGTAAAATATTACAAGGTCCTTTGATAATCCAGTTAACAAGTAATTTAGAGTCTATCTCAATCTCAATCATGCAAAAACCTAACTAACAACACATTCGAACCTCTTTCCAATAAGCTTTTTAATTCAACAAAATTATTAGACCTCTCACCCAAGAATGTAGAATAAATTGCATGCAATCTACAACAACTATCACGAATCACTCCCAGCATCCGCTGGCCCAAGATTCCCTAAACTACTATCATCTGAGTTCAGCTTCATCCAACCTTGTGGAGGCCGGAACCACCTAATCACACAAACTTGCCTTGGTTTGGAAAATTAAACCGGAATCTCCAATCTCTGTAAAATAGCAGCATCATGGAAAGAGATCCTAGAAACTTTCATGACTAAAGAAATAATCTTGCGAATCCAAAGCTTAATCGCATATATTCCTATATGATCTAGCTCTCTGTTGATGCTGGAATGATCGATAATATATATTATAATATATGTGTGATCTTGGTAGATATACTATAATATGTTTGTGATCTTGGCAGATCTACTTTGTAACAACGTTTTAAATTTTATTTTGATGACCATTTTTGTTTAAGCAAGGGTGATCATTCTTGTTTAAGCATTGAAATCAAATATTTTAATACTGATACATTCTGGTGTATCGTTTCAAGATAAACTATATATATTTATATGTTTATATAAATTGATAACTAATAAAATAAATACATACATATGTAAGTGTGTATCATATATGTGTGTATGTGTGTATATATATATATAAAAGAATTGCCGATCTTATAAAATGAATATACATTAAGTACATGATTAACAGAGTAGATATATATATATATTAGTGTCAAAAGATAATATTAAAAGTAATCACAAACTTAAGTTGAGACACAAAATAACAAAGAAAAAAAAAATAAAAGAGCAAAGAAATTGTTAAACCAAGCTATATTTAATATCCTTGCTTATTTTTAATTTATTTCTATTTAATTTGTGGGTCCAAGTCGTATAGATCTAATTAATAAAAATGTTATTCATCATATTTTAAGTATTATTCTTTCATCATCTCACAGCTATGATCAAATAATTAAAGATGCATAACAAGAGATAATGAAAAATATTTAAAAAAATATGATGAATAGGATTACTCGTACCATATACCCCATTGTAATGATACTTACAATATTATTATTATGTTACTATATAAATTTCTATCTCAAGCTTTTTAATAATCGATCCCTAACGAGATTGAGGGGTCCAAAATTAATGAGCTATACCATCAAAAGCTAAATCGGCACATGAGCTAGGTCGGACCGTCGTGGTTGAAAGCTAGGTAGGTGCATTGGCCACTTTCGATGAGATGTATAATGATTTGTTTTTTTCTCATTTCCAAATGTATATAAAAAAAATTAAAATTAATGCTACATATAATTGTGAAGTATGCAAGTAGCATGCAGTCTATTTAAAAAAGAGTAGAGTCCATTGTCACGATGAAATATTAAAATAAGATTTTTATTTATACTTTTAGATTATTAAAAAACTAACTCTTGGTAAATAATATAAAGTACTCCCATTAATTTGTATAATTACCATGTAATTAAATATACCACTTGTCACAATTATTCCGAATAATGCTCATGATGTTAATCACTGAGATTAATGCATCTCAATTTCTGACATAACATGTTTGGCATGGTCATATATATATATATATATATATAATAGCTAGCCAATTATTTGTGTCCTTATTAATGTTGACCATAGCATGATGGATGATCATCATTAATTAACATAGGAAACATGATAGAAACATAATCACATTAGATGGACCCCAGTACTGGTTGTTAAATTGATTATTTAATTATAACAACAAATTCCAAAGCTCTCGTGCACCTAGCTAGCTCTCTAATTAACGACCATGTCTCTTACATTATATATCTTGATTAATTACAAAACGAGATTTCTTAATTATTAATTGCCTAATTAGCTTAGCTAAAAGTCAAGCCAATTGCAGTACCAGTACTGCTAAATCTTCGTAAATTAACCTCTCTCTTTTTTTTTTTTTGTTCGCTGGGGAATTTTCATTTCCAAAGTACCATATATTGTTCCAATTAATATCCTGATTAAGGGGATTATTTTCTTTATTCTTTTTGTTTTTCTGGACAAGAACATTAACGGCGTGCATGGAATGTGAGTGAAGAAGAAGAAGAAATTAATAAGCCTCTCACGGAATATTCCTGATTTTGGAAAAAAGGGTAGCTAAGATTTACCTACCTACCTAGCTAACACATGATTTTTTTCATTGAAGTTGTTACACCAAATTACTTGGATTGTCAAGGTTTCCTTTTTTATATATTAAAAACTAATAATTTCTCCCAAGTTTTAGGTCATTGACTGATGATCATTGAATGATGCAGTTAACCAGTCATTGAGCCTTTTTTGTATAGTTTTCTCATACCTTTCAAAACAGGGAAAAGGAAAAGGAAAAAGATTCCATGACCAATGGTCAAAAGAAATGAGGCAGACAGGACAATCTGCGCATCCATTTTTTCCAATGAATAAATGAATGTAAAGGTCAAAAGATCTGGAACAAATGCAGATCAACTGCAGGCACACGTTGTCTTCTTGTTCCCATGTGGTACAGTTATACCGTGACCTTGGTTTCACAAAAGTTTCATGAGGCCAGAATATATCAACTTAATTGGAAAATGAAACCTTGAGATCAACCTGGCCTAGCAAGTTAATCGCATATATATACATAGCCAAATATGGAAGAGCTCACCATGAATTTCATTCACAACTTGCGTAAACTTCCCATGTGTATGTATATTCCGAGAGGGAAACACTATAGCTACAAAAAGATTATACAAAATAATTTCACAAATTGATATTATTAGATATTACTCGTTATGTAATTCTATACGATTATTTTTATTGTAAAGTAGATCTAACGAATTAAATGAAACCACATTAATTTATAGAATTATTTTTATATAATTTATTTGTGACTCTTACACTCCTTCAAAAAAAAGGTGTACATGCATCTTTTGCATTCTTTGATGGTAAGGAAACAAGTCACTTGATCTAGTCAAGCGAAAATACTAATGTTGTCTTGGAAAATGGTGGGCCGGGGACAAATACAATAAATCTATTACCCCTAAGGGGAAAGGAGTGCTTGGGAAAAGGTGCACCGTGTAGGGTCTGTTTGGGAGAGGCAAGACGATGATGTATAGGTGAGGCTGGAGATTGGGTATTGGTAGGCATTGGGGTGGGGGGAGAGTTGGCATGCACATGTGAGATTTGTTCGGAGAGACAAATAAGGAGCATGAGATCCATGCACTTGCCAAAAGAAAGTGAGACTGGTTTCTCTAGAAAGAAGGTCGAGAGGGGGATGTATTCATGATGTATGTAGCGATGAAGCCGGGATATTAGCAACATTAAAAAATAACTTAATTTAAAAGACTAAGAAATGAGATTATAAGGAATGATGGAAGCTGAAAGTTAGAAAAGAGAGGAATAGTACATCAAAAGCTGAGGTAGTACTGTTTGAGAAGCGAGGGAAGATCAAGGGATCGGAGGAGCCCTCCACCCCCATAAGATAAGAATCGCAGAATGAAGTGGCAGTACAAGACATTCTAGGAATGGATGAGTTTGGGCCATATCCATGAGAGAGGAGTGATCAGAGATAGAAAACATGTTTTTACCGTTAATGTATTTAATTTTTTTTTAATAGTTAAAGAAGTGACTATTTAGTTATTTTTATTTTTTATTTTTTAAAAATATTTAAACATATTTAAAATAAAAAATATATATAATTTGCACTAAGAGCACATCAAGTGACCTCAAATTATCAGGAGAGCACTACTCATAACTTAATTACTCCTTGTCTCATTTGATGGGTGTTGATCATATATATATATATATATATATGAGAAAACTTTTCATATTATACGTAGTACGTGACAAGAATAATGACTAAAATATTTAAATAATTAACTATTTATATATTTATTTATCTGCTTCTCAAAATACTTGTTTTCATAATATTATAAGTATATGATGGTCAGTAAATCCAATTAAAGATAATGAAATCCCCTAAATGAATCTGCACCATTACCCTTGAGAAGAAACTGATAAAGTGGGGACAAAGAAAAGGTATCTCAAAACCCTATCTAAAACGGAGAGAATATATAGGTGAGGAATCAAACACAAAGTGGGACCAAAATGTATAAAGGAAAAACAAAACTCAAATTTAGGCTAGCTGCTTTAATTAATTATACCACATGATGCACCCACCACCTTAATGATCATCTTGATATATATCAATCGAGAAATCAAGTAGTAGTAGTACTGTTTGAGCTAAATTACAAGTAAAACATCATGTGACCGCAGCTCCCCCATTAATATTATTAATTAATCAAAACCTAGTGTTAAAAAGGTGTGGTCCTTTCCCTTCCATTATACATGTGTCATTGTTTGTCAACCGAAGGCACCAGATCAGACAAATTATGAACCACCAAAGCTAGAGACAAAAAGGAGGCCGCATGCATGCAGCACCCAGCTAGCTAGCTAGCTCGCTCAACTGATTCCACCAGACACCAACCAGCTTGCTGGCTAGCTTTATAAATATTATTCATGCCCCTTACCGACTACAAGAATGATCAATTATTTTTAATAAAAATTATTATTATTATTTTATCGTAAATAATCATCATCGTAAATAATATATTATAAATAATTACTTTTTCGTGTAGTGACTCATTTTTATAAATAATGCAACAGTATTATTATTATTCATGTATAGCTGTAGGGACCAATCGGTCACTTATAAGCACATGGCTAAGACTTTTGTAAATGTCTTAATTAAATCGCCTGCATGCTTTTTGTAAATTTAATTAATAACTCAAGAAACCCTAATTCATTTCAAAGCTGTACTACTCATCTTTCGGCTAAGATTATGATGATCTTAAGCTTTTCATGACAAGGTTGCACACAAATTTAAACAGCCGGTTCTGGAATCAATATGATCACGATGATCAATAGAACTGGCCTGATCATCCAAGTGATCATGTAACTGGTACTGGATAAATGACACCTTGAGTTGGACACAAATAGTTAATCATGTTAAATGATTTTTAATGTATAAAGTATAAGTAACTCAGTTAATGATCAAGAAATTGAAAAACAAATTCAGCTAATATGAGTTGAGAGTAGTTTATCCAAGTCGCTGACAGGCAGCACTGGTCCCCTGTTCATTTAATTTATAATGTGAAAATTAATTATGCAAACCCTGGAGAGAGAGAGAGAGAGAGCCAACGGGTCAGTGTCATTAGCTGTAAAAGGACCAAAACCAGCCATTAAATACTCCATCTTTGCAGGCACAGTACTACATGAAGAAGAGGCCGAACTCCGAAGAGAGAGGTACTGCATAATCATAAAGCATAGCGCATGCATAAGCAGTTATATAGATGGAGAGGGCCGAGCTAGTCACGAGGCCGGTCCCCTCCATAAGAGCTAGCGTGCATATTCCGTGCCTTATTTTGGCAATATTAATGGAAGAGTGAATTCAGCTTCCGGTGTTCCTTAAAGCTGCTTAATTTTCAACAGAGGCCCGCCATGAGATGCTATTCCTTCATTTTTTTTTCCGTTCGTCGATCTCACGTACGTGTCTGTCTGGTATATGTTGGTTAATTGAGAGGTTGAAGCTGCCAGCATGATCTGGTAAGAACCTATCCCTCCGAGACTAATGATCTAGGGCAAATCTTGCACCGGAAAATTTAGATATATATATATATATAGATCATCTCCAGCTTTAGATCACCAATTCTCTTTCTTTCTTCCATTCTCATGTGATATATATTTGAGGGTATATATATATAATATAGGCATTTAATTTAGTCTTTTAAAAGGGGTTTTCGAGTAAGCCAAAAGGGATTCAAATAACACACTAGAAATTAGATCTCATTCCACTTCTGCTAGCTAGCTTCGTAGATATGGTTCCAATATCAGGTCATCCTGCAGCTTCAATCACTCACTTCCAACAAAAGGAAGAAGCTTTTGCTTTCATGTTTATATACCCGTGTATATATGACATCTTTTGAGGGTGTATATATATATATAATTAATGGTTCAAAGCCCACAAATGCACTCCAGATGAGAAGGTACATGTTCTTCCAATGTTTTATATTTTCTTTTATCTCTTGTAGCTTTTTCTCGAGCAATTTTTGTTGTTGTTGATTTAGAAGTATATTTATAAATTCATCCTGTGGTAGTACTGATTGTATTCTATATTCAAAACCTGTTTATTTGGTCGTCCACATACATAATGTCATGATTTGCATCCATATATACATGACACGAAAGTGCATATAATATGCATACACATCCATCGATCTGTCCATGCTGTCAAAGCTTCATGAGTTTTCAACTCAGCCAGTACCAACCATGCCTCTTAATAAAAACAAGATGATGCAGAAAACGAAAATCTCCTCTCATCTCTCTCTCTCTCTCTCTCAAGGCTTGTGCATTTTTTTCCTGATGTTGCTGGTGGTATCTAGAAGTATCATAATGGAAAACAAGTTCCCAAGGCAAGCCAACGAGCTTTGACGGTTAATGTATGGCACTGTAAAGCCAATAAAGTTAATTGTACTTTTGGCTGCTAGGAGTCTAGGACGGACTTAACACAAATTGAAGTTGCACGCACAGATACGTACCATGGTTAATTTCATACATCGATCTTCTGATCAGAAAAAAGGGACGGGCCAATGGGTATTGATTAATATGGTTTTACCTTTGTCATCTACGTACGTGTCCAGTTTAATGTTCATGATCTACCAGTTTAAATAGTCTGTAACAATAAATTAAGACAACATATATGCAACTGATCTGGCATATATAAAAAAATAAGTTGAGCCGCAACAATCATCAGTACCAATTCATCAGGTGAATATAATATTGACTGTGAAATTAATGGAGTTTAACAGAGTGGTGTAGTCAACAATTATATTATGCCCAAAACAAGCTCATTTCATACCTAACAATTAACATATATATAACTTTAATTATATTTCTCTGTTCAATCACACGATATTTCATAGTTCTTCTTTTTAGAAATCATACCTACAAGCTCATGCATCTGCACGTACGTACGTATAATTAATACATACATGATATATAAATATATAATAATAATAATAATAATAATAATACAAGTATCTGCATAAGGAAAGCTGACATATATGTATATAAGTATTAATTGTCTCCATTCAAATACAGAGGAAGTATCACGTACTGTTGGTAAACAGGAAGGCTGACATGTTACTATACTTGCAATATATCTAATTAGAAAAATGTCTTAAAGGATTTGCTTAATTGGTACGTACTTATATATATATATCCATGGCGCGTGATAGCTAGAGTACATTTACATACACATTAATATCATTATATATACAGTCCAAAAATATTCTCAATTTGTTAACTCTATTAAATGGTAACATGCAATTCTTTTGGAAATTGTATGCAACTGTCTGTTGATCAATAAGGTGCCACAAGGCCAATATATTGGCCGAGAGATCAGTGTTTGGCATAAAATACAGTCGACAGAAATCATTATTGGCATTCTTCATGATAGTGATATATATAGTAGGAAGCAATTGGGTTTTTAAGGGCTTGCCCGCCAATTGGCCATGTATGTTGCTGCTCTCTTTCGCTTTTATTTCAGTGCTGTGACCTGTCCGTCGTCATTTTATTATAGTTATAGTACTGCATGTATGAGTAGCTAATTTCTTAGCCACTAATTTCCAACACATATATCATGTTAGCCTAAGATTTTGCTTCTAATTTTCTGGATCAGTTCTCTCAGAATGTCTAAGCATTTATATATTTATGTCCATATATATATTGTCCGTCAGCGCGCATATATTTACTTGAACATGAATCAATTTTCAAAAGTATCCTTCAATATATAATAGACTAGGCATGCACCGTACCCAACCTCATTGGCCGTGATCATGACTTCAATTTTAGTGACATGACTAGCTAGTAATTGCATGCGAGCCTGCGTGATGTATATTGGGAATAGCGCATATATATACTCTAGATTTTATAGTGATTTTATGTAATTGGATGTATATATTAACTTTTATTTTATAAGTTGAAGTTAATTTTTTCTACATGCATGATTTAATTTTCGCTTAATAACATGAACACATGAACTGCGAAATATTAGATCAAGACGACATGGCTTAATTTATAACACACTAGTTAAGGAGGGTAAGTAGTGTTAATTATGTGTATATTTATATATATATATATATATGCATGGGGGTGCCCATGCATGCATGTTATATCTGATCTAAGCTAGCCCCCAGTTGCATGCAAGCACATTTTTCCAACATTTCAGCCGTCTGAAGGGTGAGCGCGCGGCTGCTACGCGTGTACGTACTTGCATATATAAGATGGTGAAAGAAAGCTAGCTAGCTAGCTACTGTTCTGAATCCTGATCATCAATTTGTGCGCTGAAGCAGGAGATTGTATAGTCAGTAGTCATTCATGATGATGTTTTCTACACAGACATGATGAGTAGTACTGCACTGGTTCTGAGCTTGTTCATGAGAATCTAATTCTCCAGTAGCAGATCATGATGCAGGTACGTACGTACTGGATATATATTGTATGGTCATTAGTCATTCATTCGGGGTATGCGCCCAATTTGACGCTAGAGGATCTCAGATATTGTTGTATCAGAATATTTATCCAGCTCTATATCTCAACCCCTGTATTTTTAGCAGATATGTTGTCCTAATCAGAAGGAACGTCCAATCAAAGGTATTTTGATCATCATGTGCAATCGAGTACCCAGATCGATGGCATGATCATGATCATGCATACCATTTGGTTTGTTGTTCACCTTTATTTGTGTGAAGTTCGATCTTAATTAGCCACATGGCCTTCTTTGGATACTGATAATCTTAAGTATTCTCAAATATTGTCATTATTATTTTTCTTTATTTTTTAATTATTTATTACTTTTTATTTTTTTATTATTAATTATTTTATTATTTTTTACTATTATTTACAAATATCCAAATAAAGTCACGAATGCGGTAACGTACACCTGCATTAATTTCTAATTCATGATACCTTATTTGTTTTTTAGAATTTCAATATTAAATGTAGGATACTGTTAGAAGAACCGATAAATAACCGATAAAACCAGTTCGATAAGTGTAAATGTTTTTCTTTTTTTTTTAATCATTTTATATATTTTTAAATATTTTTTAAAAATAAACAAATATCAATTCAATAATAATTATTTTCTTAATCATTAAATAAAAAAATAAAAAATAAAAAAATTAATCCATTATTTCTATCGAACGAAATTATCGATTTATTTTTCTTAAATGTACTATGGTACTGATAAACGAACTATACTCTCAAATCAACAAAAAATTAAACAACATTATGACATGCATGCATAAATTTTACTCATTCCAGATCACTTTGTAGAGATTAAGGCCATATCTGGTTACCAATGAGAAAAATTTTATTCATCATTCCTACACTATACATGGCCACACAAGTTTTTTTTTTTTTTTTTACTTACCAAATGTGTAGTGAATAGATTAAAAGTAGATGAAATCAATTAATTTAAGAAAAATAAATTTTAAAAAAATATATAAAATAAAAATAAAAATAAAAATAAATATGGTGATTGATATGTGATATGTGATATGTGAGAATGATGAATAGCAAAACTTAAACATAATTATAACAGAGTAAGATAACATATTTCTAATCATAATCGTTTAATTAAATGTCTTTGAAGAAGAATATACAATATTCATTAACTCACTTTTGGAAGATTGATTAGCCTTTTAGATGGAGTTACTTAGGGTCATTCATACCTTGGGTAGGGTCCTTGGTATGGCCCTCCTTGGTATGACCCTACCCAATATTAATTAGTTCTTTTCGCTATCAGATTTCTATCATTGAGGACTGCACATTAATTACCCTTATCTACTTATAATCAGCCCTTATCTACTTATAATCAGCTATCAATTCCAACAATTATGTGTACGTACGTATGTATGTGGACCATATATGTTAAGTCTCATATATATTAATTGAGTTTCCGACATGATATACTAACTACTAAGAAGAGGTTTGGGAGTTGAGATGTGAATTTTATATTTTATTTTAAAGTTTAAAATATTATTTTTTAGTTTTGAAATTTGAAAAAGTTGAATTGGGATCTGAAAAAGTTAAATTGTTTATTATATTTTGTATGAGAATTTGAAAAATATATAATGATGAGTTGAGATGAGATGTGAAATTTTGAGAATTTCTAACTTCCAAACTAGCCCTTAGAGTAGTCTTTGTATATGCATGTGGACCACTATATGAAAAATGGGGAATGGGAATCTCTTAATTGATCATAAACATTAGAGGAGATTAGATTTTATACCCCCAACTATCACCTATTTTCAATTTGAACAGTAACTATGAAAAATTATCATGTCTACCATAAACAACCACTATTAGAATTTATGGCTAAACACACATAATTAATCGTAAATGAAGATATAAATTGAAAGTAAGTAATTATATTATAGGGTACACATTTCAAAAAGTATTGAGAAGTACTACAGCCACATCAATAATATGACTTTCATATGATATGTTAAATTTACTTTACAATAAAAATAACTTCATATTCTAACGTACCACATTAAATCGCATCAGTTTATGAGTTTATTTTTATGGAATCTCTTTTTAACTAAAACATTTATCAAATTGGACAATCAAATTTGTGAATTGGAGGCCCTTCCTCCCCACCCCCCAAATCGTAAAAAAATCAAGGGCTTCAGATATGATTTCCGCATGAGGGAGAAGGTCTCACTTTCCTCATCCTCCTCCTCCCCCACCTTCCTTCATTCCTCCATTCATCCATTTTTTCTATCAAAGTTTTTTTTGTTTAGTTTTATTTGCTTTCTTCAATATAAAAAAAGATAGATCTACAGCTTTCTGGCAACTTCTGAGAGACATGCGCAGCACAAGCAAATTCACAAGTCAAAACTCGTTTGGAGGAAAGTGGTGATTTTGTAAAAATCACCGTGCATTGTTCTCACGCATCGCCCACATCTACGTATGGTCGTCACGCACCACCCCTTTCTACAACTCGTCTCAATACACACGCCAGATCACTGGATTTGCCATTACCAAACCTTTCAGATATGACCTTTGTGGTTGAAAAAAGACAAATGTGCTGTCTTCATGGGTTGTCACATATTATGAAGTCTACCGGAATTGGTCTAAACTGTAATCCGTCCTTTTTTACATCTATCTAATTGCTTTCCTTTTTTGTTTTCTTGTTGGTAATTAAAATAAAAAAATGTTCATCTCTCAGACATTTGTCTGTAAAAGTTGAGTCATATCTTGAAGGGTGAGGTTAAGTCTTTGTTTAGGTAAAAAGTATTGTCTCTTGAACGTTTGTCTGTAGAGAGTATCAGCAATAGGAAGACCAAACCAGTCACAAAAGAAAATAGTGTACTGGTGGAGCTTTAAATGCATTATTTTGGTTTATGATGTCATGTTTGATATGAGAACATCCCATAATATATCCGGTCATTGATGTAAGTTTATTTAATGAATGAATGATGACAGTTTCTCTTAAAAAAAACATTTATAAAATCTAATTAATCATAAAAATAATATCTGAAAATTGAATTTTAAACTATAAGAACACCATGACCAACATATCATGCATGCTTTCATATATGCAACATCACAACTGCGTCATACATAAATCGATGTCTATTGTCGTGTATATAGATCTACTGATCTACAGGGGATGCATAGCAAAAAGAGATTTAAGTCATGAAAAAAGACAAACAAAATTGTCATTATCGATCATCGTCTGGTCTTGGCCCTCAAGGTTAATAGAAGTGGTTAATACGTCTTAAATCAAGATAAGCAATTATGTAGGCAAGCCAGCAAACTGTGCTGTCAGTTATGGCTGATTATCATCTCATTGTCATAAGTCAAAAGCATCGATTGGCCTAACGTAAATGACAAAATGCCTTTTATCTTCCTCTTCAAATGAGTAGTCACAATTCAATCTCATGACAGCTTGCTCATCTGATAAAACCAAATCAAATTAATCTCTGAATTAATCATCATATTATCAATATTAGTACTCGTTTCTAGCTACTTCATTCTCACAGAGAATAATTGCAATTGGACCCTATTTTTCAATCCAAGATGCCTATTATATCATGTTTAGGCTTATTCGAATCTGAGTTTATTACTCTGATATTGTATGAAATCGCCAATTATATTAGAAGATTTATGTAGATTATGAGGCTGAAAATTTTAATCTTTTGATTATTATTTTAAATATAATTATCTTTAATTAACATCTTTTCTTTTAAATTCATAAGTTCGATCATGGGTAACACAAAAATTTTTTGTAACTATTATTGTATATATCCTTTTTCTTCTCCAAACTAGCAATAACCTATAGAATAAACAATAAGAAATTATAACCTTCGTTAATCCTATTATATATCCTTTGTGACATCATGTAAACCACCTAGCTAGCACTAATTAGGGGGAGACTTAATTCTCGGTTCAATAAACCAAGATACTTAGCCATCTAATTAAGTTAGCCCCAAGGCCTTTAACCCCTTTCTGAATCATGTAATAATTCTCGACACCTTTCTGAATTAAAATAACATTCATCATTAGCTTAAAAAAACACTAAGATCAACTAAACTCAAGTAGTCCAATCTGTAATATGTGCGTCTACTGATCACCATCATAACTGTGGTTGTCTTTACTTGATGCAATTGATCTTAAATAATAATACAAAATGTAAAGAGTGCTGCTAGGATGCCGCCCAGTAGTGGCCGTTGGCCGTGCTCTTAGGCAAAAAATTTCTTTTTAATTTTTTTCCTTTTTCTTATTCATATATTTTAATATTTTTAAACATTTTTAGAATATATATATATACAAAATTCCAATACACTAATAGTCACTTCCTTAATCAGTAAATAAAAGAAAAAAATTAAATACATGGCCGATCAAAATGAAACAGCATAATAGCACTATTCAAATGTAAATATGTTAATACAGCCGAAAAGAGAAAAAAACAAAACAAAATAGCATTGCTTTTGTAATGGAGAGATGAGACAGAGACAGACAGAAAATGCAGAAGTGGAAGAAAGGAGATATGCCCTTTAAACCTTATCGTGAAATTCTAACCAGATTATGGATTTTTTGAGACATTCATGATTTACAACCTTACAAGGAAAAGTATGAGTCTGCTTTATTAACAGTTGAGATACTGAGATTAAGGACACATCCATGTGGTACTAAATAAACGAGGCTGCTCGCCAAAATTAACATTTTACAATATGCTTGACTTACAATAACTGTTTTCACACTCCCACTTCAGGAGTGCTCATGGAACTATATATGACTTGGAATGGTGCAGATCATCCAAGATAAAAGTGAAATTGAAATATCATATGACTCATTATATATATGTAACGGCTTATAGTGGTAACCTTGACCAAAACAAGCTAAAAAGAATGGTAATCGGTCCCAAAGTAGATGAACCTCATTTTCTTTGCGGTTTTGACACTGGAGATACTAGCAATTCAGGATTCATATACCTGCGATTAAAAGCGCGAATAGATGAGCAATTGTGTGAACAAGTTTCTTGTTCCCTCTTCATTATGGTTCTTGGATGCCAAGGGAACAAGTGGAATGCTTTCCTCTCTTTGATTCGGGCTCACCTAACTGCAAAGAAACAAAAACCTCTTCATCAGAGCCATTCCTCAATGCTGAGAGATTTTTAGATTCTAGATGATTCTCTCGGTTGCTTTGACGAACTGGAGATCTGACACCAAAACTCTGAATGAATTGGTGTTCTACGCTTGGAGATGTTTTGATTCCGTTTTCTATATGAAACTCTTGCATGTATGGTGGATTCTTTTCCTTGTACGGCTCGAGTTGAACTGGAACATGCTGGACATTGAAACCAAGCGGCTCAAAGTTTGATGGCACCCGGTCAGCAGAAGATGACTCCCCAACTGTGGAACCAACCCCTGCTGCTGAAGCATTCCTCTGCTCTTGCATCGCAGCTATATCACAATAAAACAAAAGATGAGTCACGAGTTAGTGATAAACATGCAGAAAACATTTTGACTGGGCGACTTCCACCCCTTCTCCTGAGAGGAGTCACCCCCCACAAGTTTCAAAATGCAGTTCTCTCAGCTTATCAAAAACCAACCAATCAGGTTACAATGTCTTATCTCGACATCCTTGTCATTAAACCTAAATTGAGAATTTTTAGCAGTATCTGAGAACGTTTCCTATTCTTTTATAATGAAGGTTTCTGAAAAAAGATGATTAAACCAATTGCTTAGTCCTTTTTATGTTTTGAGCCCAATTGCTTAGTCCTATGCAAGGTAAGAGACATGCTCTTCAAAAATTTTATGCAGAAGTGAGTGAGAAAAGTTGCATATCATTCCATTAGGAAGTGTACAGGGAAACTACACGGGGACCTCAATATTTGAAACTAGTTTTCAATTTTAGCGACGTTAACAAAATAATTCTATAAATGTAATATAACACATCACCTGAAAAGAACAGGAGCTTGCGAGTGACTGACGCAACTATTTTGTCTTTCCCAAAACACTTGTGAAAACAAAGTCGAGCCACCTTAGCAATATCGCATGCTACTTGAGTGGAAAATCGCCTTACACAGAAATATCACACATAGTTTGACCCAAACTTTCATCCCAAGAAGGACAAGTAACGTTTGGCAACAAAGCCATTAATTTCTATACATTTAATTGACCTTCACAGTTAGATAAAACTGCTACACTTAGGGCCAAGTTTGAGGGTCAAACTGTAATTTTATTGTTTTGTGTGATACAATAACCATGCCCTTCATACCACAGAAAATGGACCACGGAAGTAACCAGGAAGTCAAGTACACAAGGAAAAGAAATAAACATGGTTTAGAAGCACAAACCTTGAAGCCCTTCACTGGTTATGATGAGATCCAGTTCAAGGAGGTCAAGAAGGCGCCCAAGATCAACTCCGCTAGTCCAATTTTCTGGGGATTGTCCAACTTTTAGTTTCAACCGACCCCGATTAGCTGTCCCACCCCAAATGATCCCAACAGGTCGTGGCTTCTCCCTGTTCTGGCCAGTTAAGAGAATAAGGCTTCCACTATCACCTTCAAGGTCAAATGTCTGCTGATTCTCTCCAACAACAAGAAAATCAGTTAAGAAACAGATCCCTTTTTCGTCATTGTACTCTAGGGCATAGGCCATTATGGTCCCTACAGTCAACCCAGAACTTCTTCCAACTTTGACCACTTGCCGTCCAATGAGACTGTTAATAGGAGACTGCAAATCTATGGTGTTTACATCACCTATCTCACCCACACCTTTTACAGATGTAGACACATTGTTCATGTTAAAATCTTCTGCAAAAGGTATGAAGGCCCCATCAGCTCGTACAAATGTTTCTGCATGATCATCAAGTCGATATGGGCATGTGCGGGGGTCAGAACGCAATGAGAAAATTAGCACACGTGAAATTACACACAATCTTGCTCTAGTAAGATATTCAAATAGAAAAGTGGCAGCTCCAACTAGGGAAGATTGCCACTAATCCAGGATACTTCCAAATTTTAAAATGAGCTTGAAAGGTTATATCAGCACAAAGCCAAAAGATTCATAAGAAGGAGGATTACACAGTTCTGCAGGCAAAGCTCAAAGGAGCCTAGTCTGCATAGATAAAAAAAATATTCAATACATTTAACCCATTTTGCCTCCTTGAATGTAAGCCAAAAGTACCTTCTGCCTCAACACTCTACCCCCATATTAGCCCTTGTAAGCATTATCATTAAAGACCTACCATATCTCTGAGAAACCAGCAAAAGTCAACAGATCAAAAGGATACAAGGCCTCACCTAGGTTCAAACCAATGTAAATAGGCTTAGTTTGGTCTGGGCTGATGTATAGTGCACGTGAATGTTTCTGGGTTAGGAAGATATAGAACAGCTTGTGCTGCTGAGCTATTCAGTAAAGGGAGGGGGGAGGGAGAGAGAGAGAATACATTTCATTTTGAGAATAATTGCAGGTTGGGACAGAAATTTGGGTTGACTTCATTTTGATCCAAAGAACAGCCATATATACTGGTTATACTAATAATCAAAAGCGCATAGTATTAAATAATAAATATTGAGTGAGCGGGTCCCGAACAGGAATCAACTAAACTATCAGTCTTAAACCATCATCTAATTTTCATTTTTCTTTTATCTTTTAGTTTTCCAGTCAAGCTCAAGAAGCATTTTCCAATCAATGATCCCAAGCAATCTTTTTAGACAGCAAGATAGCACCTTTCTGAATATTAGAAGCAGGTTCTGCAATATCATTTATAATGACAACTGCAATCTGGAACTGCATTACCTGGGTTTGTTCCAGCAAAGATGTCATACCAAAGAATATCTGTTATAAATGAGGTAGCCCTCTCTACAGCACCAAGATACACCCCAGGTCCAACGCTGGGTGGCAACGGATGAAACATCTTTTGGTTAGGGTAGTCCAAATCTACTGCCACATGCCGATTTGTAAGGAAACCAACCTGTCTATTTCCAGTTCGGCTTTTTACAATAGCACCCAAAGTTCCATAAGTCCCTTGGCTTGCAACCTATACAGGCAAGAAGCAATAGGTAATTTCAGGAGCAAAGGAGAGCACACGAGTATGCAGAGTGTTACAGATCTCACAAGCAAAATTGAATTTCAGACATACACCTGGCAAAGAGAACTATTGGGAAACAATTTGATCAAACAAAGTACTAACTTACCATGGAATAAAAGAAACAAATAATGACTCTGCATATGATTGAAAAAAAAAATACTTCTCAATTTCAGGTTTGAATATTTATCAAAGCTGGCGATAGTTGAAAAGATTTTTTAAGAGTAGTTGAAGAGATTAATCATATTAAATTCTGTTGCAGGTCAGCTACAGTACCATGACTCAGAAATTCAGGAAGAACCTTTTTGTGTCTTAACTTAAATAAGCAAAAGCAATAGTATACTGATACAAAGAGTGAAAGAAAGAATATATATGAATTGCACGATGTTATCATCTTGTTGCTTCAGGTGAACAGTTGTCACCATCCTGCTCAAAGAGGCTATTTAAATTGTGCTGATTTCATAAATGTGTGTATTCTGACTAGAAACTAAATGCATCACTTTTTAGCCAAGAGATGAAGGCCAATATTTAGATTTAACCAATCAAGGACATGGAAAAAACATTTTTTGATAAGTACTAGGAAAAATGAATTTCACTTGATTAAACACATACAGAAATCAGGACCAGGAAAAAGGAAAAAACAAGACTTAGGCCAAAATCAGTCACACTTCTTTTTTTCACTTGCTGCTTACCATATAATGCAGCAGCTGTTAAAACCAACCATTACATCGAAAAAATGAATAATTAGGGAAAAATTCTCATAAACTCCTAATTCCAAGCAACAATGATTGATACACGCTTTGCCATGGTGTAGTCAAGAATTCTCCAAAACTGGGTACAATAGCCTCCACTTTCTTTTGTGGGATGCTATACCATAAAAAGGATGCATGTTAAGCTCCTGACCACCCAAGTCACCGCATTACAAATACGATTGAATAAACACATGCATACTACAATTTTTGCACAAACCATTCCAGGATTTTTTTAATTGAAAACTAGATTTAAAAACCTCTCAAACAGCTATATGGTTACAATTTTTTCCACAAATATTGATAGTTGATAATGAATACATAATGTTATGTTTAATATATATTTATTAGTGATTTTTAGATCAATTTTAACAAATACCTATCCAACATAAAAATCAAAATATTCCAAGGATAATGCTTCTTTAAATCAAACCTGTATTGCTCCCCTCCATCTCAACTTCACCAAAGGAGAGAGAGAGAGAGAGAGAGAGAGAGAGTAGAGTTTATTATCAGTTTTTTTAGATACATACTCATGGCTATTGAAGTTTATCAATTAGTTCGATCTTGATTCTTGCTTTTATTACAAACAGATAAAAACTACTGAAGCACTATCTAAACAGATAAAACCTGAACAGTACAGAGACTCATGATAGATTTGCATTCAAGTGTCTTCCTTGTAATTAAACAGGGGCATAAAACAGCAGTTTTCTTCAAGATAAGCTAATACCTGGGAGCCAGAACCAATGCATGGATCACTGCCCCTCAAGCCATCTACAAGCTCTGTATATAATTGTTCTTTAGGAGTTGGAGCAGGTGCACCAAAATACGAGAATTCCACAACATCCACATCGCACCATACACCTCCTGGCCCCTGACACAAATATTAAAAGGCCCTTCAAATTAAATTACAGATAAAAATATGAGCTCAGTCCATAACATAGACAGCTTGAAATCTCCACTTTCATTCGTACAAATCTATAAATTTTTAAAAGGTCCATATTTCTTTTTTGACCCTCTAGATATTTGCTGGCTTTCAAGCATGTCTAGGGAATTTCAGAAATCTGAAAGCTTTGATATTTGGACCAGAATGGTAAATTGATGTGATAAAAAATAAAACTAGTGCTACAAAGGTTATTAATAATTCTCAACAAATATGAGGGAAGATTGTAAGCAGATATTTGAAAGGACACAGTACTACTGTGTTTCCTTGGAAGAGCATATGCGGGTGTGAGTTGGAGGGATCCAAGGGGAAGCATTTTGACAAGAACAATATCCCTAAGATAGAAATAACCATAATGGATTGTTACTTGCAGTGAGTTAGTAGATCACCTTTCACTCTATAGTTCAGTGGTTGATGAGCTGGGGCATAATTGTGAAAGACTTTCAAAGAGGAAGTATTTTTCTTGTTTTCTATCAAACCAAAGTAAAACCTCTTTTTTATAAGATAATTTTATTAATGAGCCAAAAAGGGGTTACCCAAGTACACAGGGAGCAGACAGTAGATACACCTAGTTAGAAAGAGTAAATAGGTCTAAAAAATCCTGAAAATAAATTGGAAAAAGACAAGTATGATGTCATCCAATGATAAAATGATCTTAAAAAAAATCTTTAAGCTCCTCCATGGTCCTCTCACAATCCACAAAACTTCAATCATTCATCTCCCTCCAAATGCACCACATTAGGCAAATCACTATCATTTTCCATAATTTGTCACTATATTAGCTGCCAAACCAACCCTTACAACACTTTAGAAAAGATTCACCACCCGTCAAGTCATACCCATTCCAATGCAAAAGGGCTAAAAACAGCTTGCCATAAGGCAATATCTATTTCAGATTGCAATAACAAGTAATCTATTTTTTCTTCATTCTTTTTGCAATTGCAACACCAATTTATCACTACAATATATTGCTTCATTAAATTATCCCGTGTAAGGATTTTTATCAACGTAGCCACCCAAGCAAAATATTAAATATCACCAAGCATATAAAGAGATGATCCAAATACCCATGAAAACACAAAACAAAGCCACGAGTCTCAAATTTCCCCACCTCAAGGGCAGCAGGTAGACACTGAACGTGATTGAGCCATTGCCTATGAACTTTGCGGGCCACGAAGACAAGAATAGCTGGAATATCTGTAAGCACACCCTTTTGGATTCGAAACCCAATTGCAGTGCCAAGACTAACCCGGCGCAAGATCTTGCTATGAAATGCCCTAATGGTCATCAGCTCGAGCAAGGTGGTAGCTCGCTGCCCTGTTGGCAACTGCCCCAGAGTTTCAGGCAGCACCCCCTTTTGAAGGTTTCCAAAGTAGTTTGCCCTATCTTCTGCCGCATCACTTAATCGACTTGAAGTAGGCCATGAGAAGTAGGCAGCACTACTTTCAGAGTGCTGAGCACCAGATGCAAACGGTTGAAGGGGTGATGGACATGAGGAAGGCAGATTAGGATAATAGCAGTAGTTCCTTTCCAAATCTAGAGCAGATTCATCTGATTGTGTTGACCCCGAATGATGAAATCTTAAATCCAGTCCGGACCTGTCCATCTTTTTGGCTCTCCTACATAATGTTCCAAGTCTCTTGAAAATCCAAATCTATAGTCATGAAACTACATGAATTACAAGGCTAAGGCATCAACTATAAGACGACACTTTTGAGCCCTTCAGTTATACCAACAAATAAGTACTGCACACTGAAGTAACAACAATAAAACTCCTAAAAAATCCAACTTGGCCATAAAACCTAATAAGCTTGGCAAAAATATGAAGAATTCTAAAAAAAGTAATCTGGATTAAAAATCTAAGATTTACTAGTCCTAATCAGGAGTATGAGAGTGCAACATGGAAGCTTTATGATACTCCAAGTCTTCGAGAATATAAAACAAGCAGTGAAGTCGATACATACGCCAATTTTCCTCACATTTAAAGGAAGCAGGGGGCCGACAATACTTGAGCACAAATTCGGGAAAAAAAAAATCAGCACCTCTACCGTCTTCGGAGCTCAAGGAGGAAAGAAGATTTGTCAAAAGATACATGAGAAGTGGACTCACAAGAAGAATGTATATTTAATGACACCGATAAAGACCGAGAACTATCACGTTATCATGCAAAACTATAAAACTGAAGCAAAAACGACGAGTGAGGTAGCCACAACACCGAAGAAAGAGAAAGGAAGAGTATTTCTAGATACCCAAAACAACCCAGATAGATTATATGAAAAAATAGGAACTTGAACGCTTATACGGGCGGGCAGAACTCACCTGTCAAAAAAAAATGGTGGAGCTACGATGGAGAGGACTCAGTGTAAAGGCTCTTGACGACTTTCACGCCCTAGTACAGATTTCGCACCACATCCATCATCTACCAGATTAGGATGGCAATAGACAATCACTTTGCCAACNTTAATCAGTAAATAAAAGAAAAAAATTAAATACATGGCCGATCAAAATGAAACAGCATAATAGCACTATTCAAATGTAAATATGTTAATACAGCCGAAAAGAGAAAAAAACAAAACAAAATAGCATTGCTTTTGTAATGGAGAGATGAGACAGAGACAGACAGAAAATGCAGAAGTGGAAGAAAGGAGATATGCCCTTTAAACCTTATCGTGAAATTCTAACCAGATTATGGATTTTTTGAGACATTCATGATTTACAACCTTACAAGGAAAAGTATGAGTCTGCTTTATTAACAGTTGAGATACTGAGATTAAGGACACATCCATGTGGTACTAAATAAACGAGGCTGCTCGCCAAAATTAACATTTTACAATATGCTTGACTTACAATAACTGTTTTCACACTCCCACTTCAGGAGTGCTCATGGAACTATATATGACTTGGAATGGTGCAGATCATCCAAGATAAAAGTGAAATTGAAATATCATATGACTCATTATATATATGTAACGGCTTATAGTGGTAACCTTGACCAAAACAAGCTAAAAAGAATGGTAATCGGTCCCAAAGTAGATGAACCTCATTTTCTTTGCGGTTTTGACACTGGAGATACTAGCAATTCAGGATTCATATACCTGCGATTAAAAGCGCGAATAGATGAGCAATTGTGTGAACAAGTTTCTTGTTCCCTCTTCATTATGGTTCTTGGATGCCAAGGGAACAAGTGGAATGCTTTCCTCTCTTTGATTCGGGCTCACCTAACTGCAAAGAAACAAAAACCTCTTCATCAGAGCCATTCCTCAATGCTGAGAGATTTTTAGATTCTAGATGATTCTCTCGGTTGCTTTGACGAACTGGAGATCTGACACCAAAACTCTGAATGAATTGGTGTTCTACGCTTGGAGATGTTTTGATTCCGTTTTCTATATGAAACTCTTGCATGTATGGTGGATTCTTTTCCTTGTACGGCTCGAGTTGAACTGGAACATGCTGGACATTGAAACCAAGCGGCTCAAAGTTTGATGGCACCCGGTCAGCAGAAGATGACTCCCCAACTGTGGAACCAACCCCTGCTGCTGAAGCATTCCTCTGCTCTTGCATCGCAGCTATATCACAATAAAACAAAAGATGAGTCACGAGTTAGTGATAAACATGCAGAAAACATTTTGACTGGGCGACTTCCACCCCTTCTCCTGAGAGGAGTCACCCCCCACAAGTTTCAAAATGCAGTTCTCTCAGCTTATCAAAAACCAACCAATCAGGTTACAATGTCTTATCTCGACATCCTTGTCATTAAACCTAAATTGAGAATTTTTAGCAGTATCTGAGAACGTTTCCTATTCTTTTATAATGAAGGTTTCTGAAAAAAGATGATTAAACCAATTGCTTAGTCCTTTTTATGTTTTGAGCCCAATTGCTTAGTCCTATGCAAGGTAAGAGACATGCTCTTCAAAAATTTTATGCAGAAGTGAGTGAGAAAAGTTGCATATCATTCCATTAGGAAGTGTACAGGGAAACTACACGGGGACCTCAATATTTGAAACTAGTTTTCAATTTTAGCCACGTTAACAAAATAATTCTATAAATGTAATATAACACATCACCTGAAAAGAACAGGAGCTTGCGAGTGACTGACGCAACTATTTTGTCTTTCCCAAAACACTTGTGAAAACAAAGTCGAGCCACCTTAGCAATATCGCATGCTACTTGAGTGGAAAATCGCCTTACACAGAAATATCACACATAGTTTGACCCAAACTTTCATCCCAAGAAGGACAAGTAACGTTTGGCAACAAAGCCATTAATTTCTATACATTTAATTGACCTTCACAGTTAGATAAAACTGCTACACTTAGGGCCAAGTTTGAGGGTCAAACTGTAATTTTATTGTTTTGTGTGATACAATAACCATGCCCTTCATACCACAGAAAATGGACCACGGAAGTAACCAGGAAGTCAAGTACACAAGGAAAAGAAATAAACATGGTTTAGAAGCACAAACCTTGAAGCCCTTCACTGGTTATGATGAGATCCAGTTCAAGGAGGTCAAGAAGGCGCCCAAGATCAACTCCGCTAGTCCAATTTTCTGGGGATTGTCCAACTTTTAGTTTCAACCGACCCCGATTAGCTGTCCCACCCCAAATGATCCCAACAGGTCGTGGCTTCTCCCTGTTCTGGCCAGTTAAGAGAATAAGGCTTCCACTATCACCTTCAAGGTCAAATGTCTGCTGATTCTCTCCAACAACAAGAAAATCAGTTAAGAAACAGATCCCTTTTTCGTCATTGTACTCTAGGGCATAGGCCATTATGGTCCCTACAGTCAACCCAGAACTTCTTCCAACTTTGACCACTTGCCGTCCAATGAGACTGTTAATAGGAGACTGCAAATCTATGGTGTTTACATCACCTATCTCACCCACACCTTTTACAGATGTAGACACATTGTTCATGTTAAAATCTTCTGCAAAAGGTATGAAGGCCCCATCAGCTCGTACAAATGTTTCTGCATGATCATCAAGTCGATATGGGCATGTGCGGGGGTCAGAACGCAATGAGAAAATTAGCACACGTGAAATTACACACAATCTTGCTCTAGTAAGATATTCAAATAGAAAAGTGGCAGCTCCAACTAGGGAAGATTGCCACTAATCCAGGATACTTCCAAATTTTAAAATGAGCTTGAAAGGTTATATCAGCACAAAGCCAAAAGATTCATAAGAAGGAGGATTACACAGTTCTGCAGGCAAAGCTCAAAGGAGCCTAGTCTGCATAGATAAAAAAAATATTCAATACATTTAACCCATTTTGCCTCCTTGAATGTAAGCCAAAAGTACCTTCTGCCTCAACACTCTACCCCCATATTAGCCCTTGTAAGCATTATCATTAAAGACCTACCATATCTCTGAGAAACCAGCAAAAGTCAACAGATCAAAAGGATACAAGGCCTCACCTAGGTTCAAACCAATGTAAATAGGCTTAGTTTGGTCTGGGCTGATGTATAGTGCACGTGAATGTTTCTGGGTTAGGAAGATATAGAACAGCTTGTGCTGCTGAGCTATTCAGTAAAGGGAGGGGGGAGGGAGAGAGAGAGAATACATTTCATTTTGAGAATAATTGCAGGTTGGGACAGAAATTTGGGTTGACTTCATTTTGATCCAAAGAACAGCCATATATACTGGTTATACTAATAATCAAAAGCGCATAGTATTAAATAATAAATATTGAGTGAGCGGGTCCCGAACAGGAATCAACTAAACTATCAGTCTTAAACCATCATCTAATTTTCATTTTTCTTTTATCTTTTAGTTTTCCAGTCAAGCTCAAGAAGCATTTTCCAATCAATGATCCCAAGCAATCTTTTTAGACAGCAAGATAGCACCTTTCTGAATATTAGAAGCAGGTTCTGCAATATCATTTATAATGACAACTGCAATCTGGAACTGCATTACCTGGGTTTGTTCCAGCAAAGATGTCATACCAAAGAATATCTGTTATAAATGAGGTAGCCCTCTCTACAGCACCAAGATACACCCCAGGTCCAACGCTGGGTGGCAACGGATGAAACATCTTTTGGTTAGGGTAGTCCAAATCTACTGCCACATGCCGATTTGTAAGGAAACCAACCTGTCTATTTCCAGTTCGGCTTTTTACAATAGCACCCAAAGTTCCATAAGTCCCTTGGCTTGCAACCTATACAGGCAAGAAGCAATAGGTAATTTCAGGAGCAAAGGAGAGCACACGAGTATGCAGAGTGTTACAGATCTCACAAGCAAAATTGAATTTCAGACATACACCTGGCAAAGAGAACTATTGGGAAACAATTTGATCAAACAAAGTACTAACTTACCATGGAATAAAAGAAACAAATAATGACTCTGCATATGATTGAAAAAAAAAATACTTCTCAATTTCAGGTTTGAATATTTATCAAAGCTGGCGATAGTTGAAAAGATTTTTTAAGAGTAGTTGAAGAGATTAATCATATTAAATTCTGTTGCAGGTCAGCTACAGTACCATGACTCAGAAATTCAGGAAGAACCTTTTTGTGTCTTAACTTAAATAAGCAAAAGCAATAGTATACTGATACAAAGAGTGAAAGAAAGAATATATATGAATTGCACGATGTTATCATCTTGTTGCTTCAGGTGAACAGTTGTCACCATCCTGCTCAAAGAGGCTATTTAAATTGTGCTGATTTCATAAATGTGTGTATTCTGACTAGAAACTAAATGCATCACTTTTTAGCCAAGAGATGAAGGCCAATATTTAGATTTAACCAATCAAGGACATGGAAAAAACATTTTTTGATAAGTACTAGGAAAAATGAATTTCACTTGATTAAACACATACAGAAATCAGGACCAGGAAAAAGGAAAAAACAAGACTTAGGCCAAAATCAGTCACACTTCTTTTTTTCACTTGCTGCTTACCATATAATGCAGCAGCTGTTAAAACCAACCATTACATCGAAAAAATGAATAATTAGGGAAAAATTCTCATAAACTCCTAATTCCAAGCAACAATGATTGATACACGCTTTGCCATGGTGTAGTCAAGAATTCTCCAAAACTGGGTACAATAGCCTCCACTTTCTTTTGTGGGATGCTATACCATAAAAAGGATGCATGTTAAGCTCCTGACCACCCAAGTCACCGCATTACAAATACGATTGAATAAACACATGCATACTACAATTTTTGCACAAACCATTCCAGGATTTTTTTAATTGAAAACTAGATTTAAAAACCTCTCAAACAGCTATATGGTTACAATTTTTTCCACAAATATTGATAGTTGATAATGAATACATAATGTTATGTTTAATATATATTTATTAGTGATTTTTAGATCAATTTTAACAAATACCTATCCAACATAAAAATCAAAATATTCCAAGGATAATGCTTCTTTAAATCAAACCTGTATTGCTCCCCTCCATCTCAACTTCACCAAAGGAGAGAGAGAGAGAGAGAGAGAGAGAGAGTAGAGTTTATTATCAGTTTTTTTAGATACATACTCATGGCTATTGAAGTTTATCAATTAGTTCGATCTTGATTCTTGCTTTTATTACAAACAGATAAAAACTACTGAAGCACTATCTAAACAGATAAAACCTGAACAGTACAGAGACTCATGATAGATTTGCATTCAAGTGTCTTCCTTGTAATTAAACAGGGGCATAAAACAGCAGTTTTCTTCAAGATAAGCTAATACCTGGGAGCCAGAACCAATGCATGGATCACTGCCCCTCAAGCCATCTACAAGCTCTGTATATAATTGTTCTTTAGGAGTTGGAGCAGGTGCACCAAAATACGAGAATTCCACAACATCCACATCGCACCATACACCTCCTGGCCCCTGACACAAATATTAAAAGGCCCTTCAAATTAAATTACAGATAAAAATATGAGCTCAGTCCATAACATAGACAGCTTGAAATCTCCACTTTCATTCGTACAAATCTATAAATTTTTAAAAGGTCCATATTTCTTTTTTGACCCTCTAGATATTTGCTGGCTTTCAAGCATGTCTAGGGAATTTCAGAAATCTGAAAGCTTTGATATTTGGACCAGAATGGTAAATTGATGTGATAAAAAATAAAACTAGTGCTACAAAGGTTATTAATAATTCTCAACAAATATGAGGGAAGATTGTAAGCAGATATTTGAAAGGACACAGTACTACTGTGTTTCCTTGGAAGAGCATATGCGGGTGTGAGTTGGAGGGATCCAAGGGGAAGCATTTTGACAAGAACAATATCCCTAAGATAGAAATAACCATAATGGATTGTTACTTGCAGTGAGTTAGTAGATCACCTTTCACTCTATAGTTCAGTGGTTGATGAGCTGGGGCATAATTGTGAAAGACTTTCAAAGAGGAAGTATTTTTCTTGTTTTCTATCAAACCAAAGTAAAACCTCTTTTTTATAAGATAATTTTATTAATGAGCCAAAAAGGGGTTACCCAAGTACACAGGGAGCAGACAGTAGATACACCTAGTTAGAAAGAGTAAATAGGTCTAAAAAATCCTGAAAATAAATTGGAAAAAGACAAGTATGATGTCATCCAATGATAAAATGATCTTAAAAAAAATCTTTAAGCTCCTCCATGGTCTTCTCACAATCCACAAAACTTCAATCATTCATCTCCCTCCAAATGCACCACATTAGGCAAATCACTATCATTTTCCATAATTTGTCACTATATTAGCTGCCAAACCAACCCTTACAACACTTTAGAAAAGATTCACCACCCGTGAAGTCATACCCATTCCAATGCAAAAGGGCTAAAAACAGCTTGCCATAAGGCAATATCTATTTCAGATTGCAATAACAAGTAATCTATTTTTTCTTCATTCTTTTTGCAATTGCAACACCAATTTATCACTACAATATATTGCTTCATTAAATTATCCCGTGTAAGGATTTTTATCAACGTAGCCACCCAAGCAAAATATTAAATATCAACAAGCATATAAAGAGATGATCCAAATACCCATGAAAACACAAAACAAAGCCACGAGTCTCAAATTTCCCCACCTCAAGGGCAGCAGGTAGACACTGAACGTGATTGAGCCATTGCCTATGAACTTTGCGGGCCACGAAGACAAGAATAGCTGGAATATCTGTAAGCACACCCTTTTGGATTCGAAACCCAATTGCAGTGCCAAGACTAACCCGGCGCAAGATCTTGCTATGAAATGCCCTAATGGTCATCAGCTCGAGCAAGGTGGTAGCTCGCTGCCCTGTTGGCAACTGCCCCAGAGTTTCAGGCAGCACCCCCTTTTGAAGGTTTCCAAAGTAGTTTGCCCTATCTTCTGCCGCATCACTTAATCGACTTGAAGTAGGCCATGAGAAGTAGGCAGCACTACTTTCAGAGTGCTGAGCACCTGATGCAAACGGTTGAAGGGGTGATGGACATGAGGAAGGCAGATTAGGATAATAGCAGTAGTTCCTTTCCAAATCTAGAGCAGATTCATCTGATTGTGTTGACCCCGAATGATGAAATCTTAAATCCAGTCCGGACCTGTCCATCTTTTTGGCTCTCCTACATAATGTTCCAAGTCTCTTGAAAATCCAAATCTATAGTCATGAAACTACATGAATTACAAGGCTAAGGCATCAACTATAAGACGACACTTTTGAGCCCTTCAGTTATACCAACAAATAAGTACTGCACACTGAAGTAACAACAATAAAACAAACAGATAACAACAATAAAACTCCTAAAAAATCCAACTTGGCCATAAAACCTAATAAGCTTGGCAAAAATATGAAGAATTCTAAAAAAAGTAATCTGGATTAAAAATCTAAGATTTACTAGTCCTAATCAGGAGTATGAGAGTGCAACATGGAAGCTTTATGATACTCCAAGTCTTCGAGAATATAAAACAAGCAGTGAAGTCGATACATACGCCAATTTTCCTCACATTTAAAGGAAGCAGGGGGCCGACAATACTTGAGCACAAATTCGGGAAAAAAAAAATCAGCACCTCTACCGTCTTCGGAGCTCAAGGAGGAAAGAAGATTTGTCAAAAGATACATGAGAAGTGGACTCACAAGAAGAATGTATATTTAATGACACCGATAAAGACCGAGAACTATCACGTTATCATGCAAAACTATAAAACTGAAGCAAAAACGATGAGTGAGGTAGCCACAACACCGAAGAAAGAGAAAGGAAGAGTATTTCTAGATACCCAAAACAACCCAGATAGATTATATGAAAAAATAGGAACTTGAACGCTTATACGGGCGGGCAGAACTCACCTGTCAAAAAAAAATGGTGGAGCTACGATGGAGAGGACTCAGTGTAAAGGCTCTTGACGACTTTCACGCCCTAGTACAGATTTCGCACCACATCCATCATCTACCAGATTAGGATGGCAATAGACAATCACTTTGCCAACGAAAGTAATTTGACACACTGCATATAGATTAGTATGGTATGCTGCAGAGTGATAGACTGAGAAGGAGAGCTATATTTAGTGAGAGAAACAAGAAAAAAACTTAAATCGAAGTATCTACTATTTTTGTAGCATAGAAAGAAAAAAAAGTTGGAGAACAAAAATACGAGGACTATTCTTGGGAGGATATATTTTTATTCACACTTTTCTCACTTTCTTCCTTTTTTATCTTTTCTCTTCTTTTCTTTTTCCTTTTACCTTTTTTGCCTTTCATATGAATCGTTGGGAGGATTTTAATGGAGGGGGAGGAAAATAAAATTTCTCAAATCCCATTGATATTAAGTCTGGTGGGGATATAGGGCCCATTCACGTTTGCTCCCCAAAAGTAGCACACCCTTCACCTCAAATAATTCAATTCTCACCCTATTGATGGGTAGGATAAGGGAAAGGGTTGTACTCTTTTGTTCTTACATGATTAAATTCATCCACAATTATTTCAAAAGATAATATTTTATGTGATCTTTGCTTATGCATGCTTTTTCCATTTGATGTTTTTGAGGATATAATTAAAAGCAGCTTCAAAAAGATAATGGTGGGAGGAATTTAGAAGTGGGGCATAAAGAAAAAGAGTTGGAGAAGTGCCCTCATATCCCTTAAATATCATTACCACTTTTACTTATCTCCTTTAATGGGTTTTATCTCAATACTATACTTATAGAGTCCCCCCCCCCCAAATACAAAAACTCTCTCAAAGAAAAAAGTACCTTATCTTTCTAGAAGAATCTTGTTAAATTATTATCACCATACCATATTCATATGATCTTTCAATTATGAAATACAAGATTTGTACTAAGATACAGTATCTTTGAAGATCTGTTTAGTGATGGACTTAAAAAAAAAAAAAAGAGATGTTGATCACTGAGTTCCATTTTTAAATCAATAATGAGAAGTTGTAACCCTTGTAAAGCTCATGGTTCGGGAGCTTTTCTTTTTATGGGTGCAGAATGTTTATCATATATATGCTTGTTTCTATATCAAAATTATGATTTGCAGCTCAACTGTGGCTNGAGATGTTGATCACTGAGTTCCATTTTTAAATCAATAATGAGAAGTTGTAACCCTTGTAAAGCTCATGGTTCGGGAGCTTTTCTTTTTATGGGTGCAGAATGTTTATCATATATATGCTTGTTTCTATGTCAAAATTATGATTTGCAGCTCAACTGTGGCTGAGAGAGAGAGAGAGAGAGAGATAACCCAGGAGCCCATGGAAAAGTCACCCATGGGACAAATTCAACAAAGCAATTATTGAGATGGGCTCCACCACAATGTGGCCCTTTTAAGAAAGAACGGTGATTTTTGCAAGAGCACTCACCTGCCTATTGTCGGACGTGTAAACTCAATCACCCAAACAACCACCAAATTCCAAATCAAAGCATAGTGCACCCATACCCATATTACAAGCAAATACCTTTCGGCTTCAATAAATTGAAAGTGCCGTAACGCATCCTAACACTTCAATTTAACCCAAATCATTTATGGAGCTTTAAACCAAAAGATATATAACCTCTCCCAAAATTTTATTAAAAAATTAAAAAATAATAATAATTAATTATGATATATTATAACATCTTTAGTCTTTTACTTTAGTCACTTTCTCTTGATCGTTCCTAATTTGGTGTCATTCGTTTTTTCCTTCCCTCTTCATAAATAGGTAGACCCCATAGATATTTGGGATGTTGCCTTTAACGAGCGTCACGGCATCATATTTCCAACAGCCGTCGGGGTTTGTGGCCTGATGTGGATGTTGTGGAATTGGTCAAGATGCCCCTTGATAATAATACAAACTCTTTTTCATTTTCAATTATCATTGTCTTGACCTACCAACATAATGAAAAACCTTTTTAACTTACTATTGTTCAAGCCCACGACTCCTATGCATTTACAAAGAATTATTATTATTATCAGAAATACTTTAACCCAACAAAAAAAAATCATAAAAAAAAATTCACAAGTTCATAAGAATTCATACGTTCGTCAGGTAATAAAATTATTTTTTATTATAAAATAAATATGATGTATTATATAAATTACGTTAATTTATGAATTTATTTTTATTAAATCTCTTTATAAAAATTTAACGAAAAAATATTATTGTCACTTCATCACGTTTGTCCCAAGATGCAAAAGAAAACCAATTTTGTCCAATCGTACCTATTTCAACGACACAATCTAGTTTAGAGCATTAGCATCGGGTGTCCAATTTTAGATTAATAAATATAAATCCACCTTTTTCTACTTTAGGAACCCGATTTTCTCTAAATTTTTTATATTTCTTCTTTCCGTTTATTTATTTATTTATTTATTTTTTTTTATCAAAACGATTTCTTGAGGTCATATTTTCAAGAGATCCCCTCAACAAGGAATATAAAATTCGATTTGTCCGAAATATAAAACAAGGAAACAAGATGTGAGTTTGTAAATACCAGTTTTTTTTTTTTTTTTGAAAAAAACATCATGCATTCATTAAAAACGGACATTACAACTTGACTTGAAACATACATTATAAGTCAACTTCAAACACTAACAGCTCCCTAGTCCACACTGTGACTAATATGGTCTAGTCCTAGCTGTAAACCTCTCTAGATTTAAAGTCTAAGAGGTAACACAACACTGTCCAAGACAGAGTTAACCAAATCTATACTCCGATGAAGTATGGTGCACCAAAACCTCACACTCCGTTTAAGACGGAGTTGAGAAAAACATGCTCTTTGAACAAAGTCCAAGAGAATGTGTTTTTTGATTTTTTATTTTCTAAAAACAAAAAACTTTACAAAAATTAAAAATATATAGAAAAATAACGAATTACATTTTAAGAAGATATAGATTCGCATTTTCAGCCTTTGAGGAAAATAAATAAGCCTAGCAACTACTGGACAAACTGGCCTCATTATCCCTCTTCGAAATATAAGAACAGATATATCTCACCACGTCTATTTGGGTCGAAGACGGGAAGCTTGAAGATAATCATGGCCAGCATCGACTCGCACTAAAACCAAATGGGAAACTCGAAAAGCATGAAAATAGAAGGCCGATCACACAGGATGAAACCCACCCATCTAACCCAGTTATAATGTTTTCGCAGTTCTCACCCCATTTAAGCTCCTTGTTATGGATCTTTTTCGTAACTCTTTCCCACACGATCACCTACAACTAAAGTGAGACAGGTCACGAAGTTTGTGAGAACGTATCCGATGTCTAAGTCAGTATAATATGGTTATTTCTTTAGTGTCAAAAGAAGATCACCCTATGGTCATACCTGGGTAATATAAATAGATTTCATGATATCTTATGTTTAACGTGATAATCGCCTAATCTTTTATTTGAAATTTAAGTCGTGTGATATCAAACTTCACTTACAAGGAATAATACACTAATAATCTCTCTCCCAAGATTTTTGAGGTAGCTATCCTCTCTATGAATCAGTATGTCGAGGTTCAAGGTTCATGGGCCAGACTATTGTCTATCCCATGACATGGCCCAAGTAGCTGAAAGGGAGAGAAATGATTAAAGCCCTTCCACTCCTATTAATATTACTAGTTTACTGACAAAAACATCCATGTATTTTTTTTCAAACTCAATGGAATTGACACGAATAAATTAAAATATATATAAATTGTGAATTATGAAGTTTTGAGATTCTTTAATAAACTATAAAAAAATTATTAACTAAATTAACAATTTAAAACTAGCGGTGTAACGGGTTAAGTTTTAGATAAAATTTAAGACCGAATCGGTATGTACCAAGTTTGTATTTTTCAAAACCGATTATGGACCGATGACTCTCCCAAACTGACTTGTGGTTTTACTGGTTTCTGGCCGATCCGGTCCCTTTTTTTATTTTTTTTTAAATGTAAATTTGATAATTTGTCATTAAAAATCTGTTTATTAAAAAAAAAATCTGCTTAAAAGATTGAGTTGCCATTCAGCATTTTCTAATTAAGCAAGATAATGATGAATTATGGGTTGTTTTTATTAATGATCACACTTGCCACTAGAAGAGTTGCTCAGATAAAAAATATTTACACATTTGGGATGTTGGGAAAAAATAGAAACATAAAAGATCTGCATTCCTGAGAAATGAATAAATCAATGTCTCACAAATCTACACGTAGGATTGAGATAAATTACACAGGTCATGCCTATGCCCACATGATCTAAAACCACAAAACAAATTGTCTAAAATAAGCCAAAAAAAAAAAATTACTTTGACATTTCATATATTTTATTTTATTTTTTATAAAAATTTGATATATTTTTATATTTTTAAAAATATTTTAAAATGATCAAAAAATATAAATAAAAAAATAAATTTGTGGTAGGCTACAACCACATGTTCAATGCTGGGCGGCTGCTGGCACTGCTCAAAAAACGGATGATGAGGGTGAAACAAATGGCTCTGGCGCAATGACTGGTCTCGCTGTCTGTTAGGACAAGTCAGAGGCGGTACGGAGCTTCTGCTGCACCAATGGGACCGGAATCAAGCGGGCCTGGTTTCAACAGGGCTCTCTCTCTCTCTCTCTCTCTCTCTCTCTTCAACAACCATGAATCGCAACCCTTCAATCACATATTACAAGCGTTTTGGTTGTGCTTTTCCTATATTTATGGGATTTTTTTTTTAAAATGTGTCGGATTTTCTTTTTGGGATTATTATATATGTATGAGTGTGGAAATTGTCTGTGATCGAACTCGAAGGTGATTTTTTGTAGGAGGAATAACAGTCAAGCAGATCAAGTAACATATTTCTGATTTTTGTAGGTGATTAATGATGTTCGAATGACTCGAATTTTCTGAATCTGAGGTCTATAGTTTTTAGTTGGACATGTCTGAGCTTGCTATCAACAGAACCACGCTATCTGTGCTTAATTGTCCGTTTGGATAGCGAAAATGTTTTATCTTATCTCTTCATTATAATTTTTTTAAATTATCACGTAAAATATAATAAATAATTTAATTTTTTTAAGTCTTAAAATAATAATAATATTAAAAAATAATATTTTAACAATATATTTTAACTTTAATAAAAAATCATCTTATTTCACTATCCAAATTATACCGTTTGGTTTTGAGTTAAAAAGTAAGCTTAAAAACTTTTTTCCGAAAATAATAATAAAGTTTATAAAAATTACTTTAACAACCTAAAAATAAATGAAAAACCATATTTTTAAAAAACTAGCTTTTGTTGAAAAACTTCTTTGGAGAACGCTGAAAATCATCGTAATAATTTTAAAAGAACTTCAGACGTATGTCTACTAGAAATAAACAGTTTTTAATAGTAGAACTTTTAAAAAACTCTACAATTAAATACTCCACAACTCAAAGCTTTATTACCTACAATTTTAAATATGGTGGTTATCGCTATCTTTACCATTCAGATTAGTTTAGGAATAGGAAGTCACAAAATCATCACATTCATTTAAAATTATTTGTGCACGCATTTTCCCAAGAATCCATTTTCCATCGGGATAGAAAGCCTTGAGATGTTCATCTCAAGTTAAAATCTTATGACTTCATAGATATAAACATTGCCCCCTATTGTCTGCAATCGCACACAATCTACGAAGAAAACTTCTCTCTGTCATGAGGAGTAGAGTAGTCAATATCAGGGCCAGAAGGAATGATGCCAAAGGGATTAATAGTGGGATGGCTTCCATAGTAATGCCGCTTGATGTGTTGCATGTTTACCGTACTACTGATGCCAGGGAATTGAAAAATGTCCTTGGTGTAATTGAACAGATTTGGGTACTCACGTAGCAGCTTCTTGTTACACTTGAAGTGGACATTATAAACCTGTCATTACACAAATTCAACTTTATAAGATGCTTGAAGAGTCTGCTACAGATAAATGCCAGAGTTTCATACAAAAGCAAGAAAGGCCAGTAATGTTAAAACCTGGATTATCAGATCTAGGCTAAACAGATGCTGTGCCTATGGCCAGAGGTATAGATAGACACAACATACTAACAAAATGAATGTTATGACTGGTTGCTCTTTTAGGCTAAACTCTTCGACTCTCCTAATCTCAAAATGACCAGAGTACCAGATTTTCCCCGTATCATGTAATTCCCCAAAAAGGACAGTTTTTGTTCAAACGTTTCCATCATATCAAGTCTTTCTCCAAAACGTCCAAATTGAATTGCCCAAATACACGAAGAAAGCGATAGTTGCCAAGCAATTTTGGACAAACGTCACAAACCATTGCAATGAAATCATCACAAGCAGTAATTTTATAAGGTGGCCTAAACTTTTGGCTAAACTATACTTTTGGCTCCAGAAAATATAGAATAAGTTCTGTATTGGTCCTCATAAGTTAATAAGTACCAATTTCATTCCTAAAAACTTTAATTTTGATCAATACAATCCCTCTGTCCAATACCGTACTGTCAAATAAATTAATGACACGATTTGTACTTGAGATGAGCTATGTCATCAATTACCGTAATGGCACTGTCAATTTGATAGACAGAACAGTTAGGTAGCTCAAAATTCAAATTCAGGGATGAAAATACAACTTTTTTAACATGGGACTTAAATTAAACATCCGATGTTTCAGTGACAAAAGGTAAAAATTAGTCTAAATCCTTATCCATGCAGCTCTTTAGCTGTCAGTAGCAAAGAAAGAGGATAACGAAAAAATTGGGGAGGTGAAAAGTTAGTTAGGCATTATGAGTTCAAAGGTGAGCGAAGGACTGCAACAGTTTGAGATTGGCTTCAGCTGTTACCTCATCAAATCTTATGAGGGTGACAAACAATCGAATATCTGCTTCAGTCAGTGTATTCCCGCATATGTACCGTTGCTTGCCAAGTACCTCTTCACATTTCTCCAAAGCTTCATACAACTGGTTTACAGCCTGCAGAAAGAAAGATCAATTAAGGTACTTAATAAATGCGATAGTTATTGTCAGAATCCTTTCAGAATTTAAAAACAACAACAATCCTCCGTCTTGTTTAGACAAATATAAAATATTAAATTTACTCATTCCTATCAGCTTAAGCTTTAGGGACAAGTGGTGATTTCACATAATATCAGAGCAGAGATCCTAAGTTCAAATCCTGACTCTACACTTCACCCATATAATTAAATATTCTACATGTTCGGTCCACTTATTGAGAGGGAGTTTGGCCTACAAGCGAGGGGGAGTGTTAAGACAAATATTAAATATTAAATCTACCAATTCCTATCAGCTTAAACTTTTGAGGTAATTGGTGATTTCACACATCTAACTTAAATGACTATGGCATAGAAAAAATGCATACCTCTTCATAAGGACCTTGCTTCCTTGCAAACCCACATTTATAGACACCATTATTTATTCCATGGTAAATCCATTCATTAGTCTCATCAATTTGCGCTTGCAAGTGAGGAGGATAAAGGTCCAAAGCTGCATTATCTGCTATATCATTGAATTCAGAATTAAACATGCGGATTATCTCCGAACTCTCATTGTTGACAACTGTTTTGAGTTTTTTATCCCACAGTACCTATCATTTAACAAAAACCAATCAAATCGTTATAGAGTTCAAACATCTATGAGCCCCCTAAAAAAATAATATCAGAGAAGGGGGTCCCTTCATGCAGATAACAAACATACAGGAACTGTGTACTTTCCAGAGTAGTTTGTACTAGCAAGGTCATAAAGTTCTCTAATACTTTTAGCTCCATTCAAAGGGTCAGGCTCAGCTCCTGGTTCTTCCGTCTCCGAAGCAGGGAAAACCCATCCCATATGCTCATCAGTTTCCTTTGTTCTTTCCCACTTGGATTTGACTGACTGGGCATAAGCAGACAAGATTGGATTGATCATAAAATTCTGATTCCACTACTAGAAACTAATAGTAAATACACTGACCGTGAAACTAATGGCCTTGTCAAGTCCTTTGATCTTCAAATATGCAATGCACCTGGAAGCCCATGGGCAAGCATATGATATGTACAGATGATACCTTCCAACTTCTGCTGGAAATTGGGATTCTGGACTACGTGAAATAAAATTACGGAATGTTGAAGCGGTTCTGGTGAAAGCACCAGAATCTGACGTCTCATCTACGGCAGAATGAGCCATTTTTACAAAGTACTGAAGAATATGCAATTGAAAATTATCAACACTTCCAATGTTTTACAAATTCAAAACCATAGAAACATATAATTCAGATCCAAAGACTTGTCACCTTGTTGTTGGAGTTGCATAACAAATCAGAAAAAAAAAATGTATGCTAATTTCTAACGTAACATTAATAATGTTGTGGCAGAAAAGTAACATCTTAGGGAGAAGATAATTCACTAGAAATAATGATACTTTATAAAGGATTCTGGTCGATTGGTTTGACATTATTGTCCAAAGGAAAATTATTAGGTACTTCCGAGTATGTAAGCAATTCTAATGGCCTGACATTTTATCATAGGATGGGAAAACCATGTCACCATACTACCTAACAAACGTTACATGCTTCACCAACAAAGATACTACAATCCTCTGAGTCAGGGAGCATGAAATCCAATAAACAATAAATTTATATAGCGTCCAAGACAAAAACACAAGTAAAATATAATATAAACAGTAATCCCACACGATTCCCGGTAACCTGCTCTATTAGTAAGGGAAGACAATTTTCTAAAGTGGCCATAAATGCAACAACCTCACTTTGTTCTGCTGGAAAACATTGCATACAAAAAGCAAAATTCCAGGTCATGTGAAATGTTTTTCGTCGGAAAACAAAATTTACAACTACTCTTACCCATTATTCATGGTGAAAAACCGTTAATATATACGGGGCCTAAAATCATATTCATATCAAGATTCTACCCGAATAATTTTCTTTTGAAACAAACAGATCAGACCAATATTTACCCTTTATCAACTCTGTTCATAGCTACAGCATTTCGAAACCAGAAAACAGATGGTAAAGTAGTACAGTAAAGTAGTACCCCACGAAAAAAAGTCAATGCCAATAATTATTCAGAGATCCATATGATCCATCGTCCATAAAAATCTGAAATCACGGTTCTGGTTTCATGAAGTCAATCCCTTTATTTAAGAGCAGCTCGTGCTTGAAGCAGTTCAGCAGTTCGATAAAATCCCAGAAACTTTATAATTCGTCAATTTATGCCAACACGAGAGAGAGAGAGAGAGAGAGAGAGAGAGATGAATGACATCGAGAAATAAAAGGGGATTGCATGCCATATACCTTGGAAGGGAATCGCAGGATGAGCTGCTTCCGTGTTGCAAATGCTGAGAGCTGTTTGTTGAAGACAGAGATCACAGCCTCTCTTTCTTAACAGCAAGCCGAAAGGGCGCGGCAGAAAATAATAATAATAATAACCATTTGGGCAGATAAAATAAAGAATAATTTTAGACTTGGTTTATTTTTATAATTCTTCTTAACTCACCTCATCTCATTTAATTATTACAAATTTTTTAAATTTTTACACAAAATAAAATAAATAATTCATCTTTTTCAACTTTCAAAACAAAATAATATTATAAAAATATATTCTAATACTATTTTATTCAATTGAAATAGCGGTAACTTTGAGGGACTAATTGGGGAGGTTGAGTTGAGTACCACCACCCTAAAATAAATAAAGTATGGCAAAAAAATTTGTGATTTTTCTAAAAATAGTGCTTAGTTAATAAAAAAAAATCCAACATAAATTAATGAGAAATACTTTAGTTACAAAAATATTTCATAAAAGTAAATCTACAAATTGATATAACTTAATATGATAAGTTAAATTATAAAGTTAATTTTATTATAAAGTAGATCGTATAAATTAGAAATCAGAAATGTACTAAAAACTTGCTCCAATAATTTAGAGGTGGCAGGGTTGCCTGAAGCTGCCATTTTTTAAGGAGCTCTGCAAACTAAGGAGACTTGATTGCTTCATCGTGGAAGACAACACTGTGTTCCGAAGAAATTCATGGTATTGAGTAATGTGTTAATGTGTTATTATCCATTAATTAACTAGCAAGTTAATTATTTGATCATAACATATATGGTGAGTTTGAACAATGTTCCGTGAAACCAAAGCTCCATTAATTACCATCTTTGCGAATCTTTCAAATGGAAATGAAAAGGGTAGGAAAAAGGAATTGAAATGGAGACACGGCCACTATTTCCACTCAAAAATCACGATGATTAAACACCAGAAAACCAGTGGGATCATGACATGGTGATGGTGGACTCCCAACACTAATCCTTTTTTGCTTTTTTTGCTTTATGCTCATAATGGAAAGAAAACATCAGAGTCCTGCAATCATGTAGAAACTGTTCCAATCCAGAAGATTTTACTTTGCTTTGCTTTTGTGCCAGAAATCTATGTGCTCACTTGTGGCCGCAATTTCAAGCGCATGTTTTAGACCCAAGGGAGAGAGAGTAACAAAGATTTATCTTGAAAAGAGTAAGGAAAGATTGCAGAGTTGTTACTGGGTCTCTTCGATTGAGCTTTTCATCACAAATTCTTGATAGTGCTTATTTATATGCCATTTCCCTAATCATATATCTGTCATTCCACGCTTAATAAAGCGCAATGAAACTTGGACATATCTAAGCTTGGACATATCAGCAAACCCACATATTATAACGGTTTTTTTTTTTTTTAAGTTCCCAACAAGGTGTTTATCCCTATCTTTACCGTGTAGATACGTTTGTGGAACAGTAGAGAAGGTCACAACATGATCACATTCATACAAAATTATTTTAACACCTTTTCACAAGAATCCATTTTCCCTCAGGATAGATAAAGCCTAGAGGGGTTTATTCAAGTAAAAATCTTACTGATTTCGAGATACAAACTTCATCTTATAGTCTGCAACAACACAATCTATGCAGAAAACTTCTCTCTGCCATGAGGGGTAGAGTAGTCAGTATTTGGGCCAACAGGAAGGATGCCAAATGGATTGATAGTAGGATGGCTTCCATAGTAATGCTTTTTGATGTGTTGAATGTTGACCGTACTACTGATGCCAGGGAGTTGAAATATGTCCTTGGTGTAATTGAACAGATTTGTGTACTCACGTATGAGTTTCTTGTTACACTTGAAGTGGAGAGCATAAACCTGTCATCACACAAACTCAAATTTCTAAGATGCTTGGAGAATCTGCAACAGATAAATTCTAGAGTTTCACACGAGCAAGAAAACAAGGAAAGCAAAAACCTGAATTATAGGATCCAGGCTAAACAGATTATGTACATATGGCCAGAGGTTTTGGTAGGCCAGAATAATAACCAAGAAACGTTATCAATGGTTGGCCTTTTCCAGGCTTAAGATTCAAAAATCAGACTTTCGAACATCATGTAATGCCAAACAAAAAAGCAAAAACATAATCATTCCATAAAAGCTCAAATTGAATTGCTTAAACGTATTCTACATGTGAGAGTTGCTGAGTCATTTTGGGCAAACGACTGCGATGAGAAATAAAAGGGGCTGTGTGGAATAACACATGGGAAATTTGGTAATCAAAACAACTATTTTACGAGGTGGACCAAACCATTTACGTTTGGTTCCAGAAATAGAGGATCAGTAATAAGTTTGTCCTATATTTTAAGAACTACTTTCATTCCTAAAAGCCATCACATAAACTGATGTCGTGACAAACACAACCTATAACCTTTTTGTCCCCTGTAGCAGCATCCTCAATTGGATATACGAAGTTTTTACGTAGCTCAAAGTTCAAATTAAAATTAGGACTAAATTAAATTCTATCCCATATTCTAAGGGATCAGAAGTAAGATTTGTCTAAACTTCAATCAATGCACCTTTTAGCTGTTCAGTAGCAAAGGAAGGAAGACAGCAACAATTTCAGAGTCATTAAACAACCACGGTTTTAAAAGGCTTCACTTTTTGCTTGAGTGACTTAGATTACCTCATCAAATCTTATGAGACTGACAAACAATCGAATATCTGCTTCAGTCAGTGTGTTGCCACATATGTAGCGTTGCTTTCCAAGTATTTCCTCACATTTTTCCAAGCCTTCAAACACCTCTTTCAGAGCCTGCCGAAAGAAGGATCAATTAAGATACTTATAAATAAGCATAGTAATTGGCAGTATATTTTCGAGAAAGTAAACACCAAGCCACTTCTTTGAGAAAGTAACAATCGATATAGTGCATACCTCTTCATAAGGCTCTTGCTTCCTCGCAAACCCAGATCTATAGACACCATTATTTATCGCATGATATACCCATTCATTAGTCTCATCAATTTTAGCTTGCAAGTGCGGAGGATAAAGGTCCAAAGCTGCATTCTCTGCCATAGCATTGAACTCAGAATTTAGCATGCGGATTATCTCCCCACTCTCATTACTAACAATTGTTTTGAGTTTCTTATCCCATAGTACCTGAGCAAGACCAAATAAATTGTTTAAGAATGTCAACATCTATCAGCCAGAAAAGGGAGAAAATATAGTAGGGAAAAGAGGGTTGGGGGGTTAATGTTAATGACATACAGGGACAGTGCACTTTCCAGTGTAGTTTGGACTGGCAATATCATAAAGATCCCTAATAGTTTTTGCTCCATTCAAAGGGTCAGGTTTGGCTCCTGGTTCCTCTGTCTCCGAAGAAGGAAAAACCCACCCCATATGCTCATCAGTTTCCCTTGTTCTCTCAAACTTGGGTTTAACTGGCTGAGGATGATAACCAAATAGACAACATTAGTTTGTTCATAATATTTTGATCCCACCCAGAGAAACTTATCATAAAATTCACTTACCGTGAAACTAATGGCCTTGTCGAGGCCTTTGATCATCAAGTATGAAAGGCACCTCGAAGCCCATGGGCAAGCATATGATACATACAGATGATACCTTCCGAATTCTGCAGGAAATTGGGAGTTTGGATCTCGTGAAATAAAATTACGGAATGTTGAAGCTGTTTTCACAAAAGCACCAGATGCTGATGTCTCATCTAATCCAGATCGGGCCATTTGAACGAAGTGCTGTAGAATATGCAATTGAAGAAATTATAATTACTTTACTTCAACATTTTACAAACTCAAATCTGTTAAAAAAACATTTAGGGTTGTTTGAGAAACACATCTCATCTCATCTCAAAATTTTTCATAATTTCCTTCCTAAACATAACTTAAACACAAACAATTTTCAATTTGAAATATTCAACTTTTTCATCTAATCATTACCTAATTATTACAACTTTCCCAAACTTCCAAAACAAACATAATAAATAATTCACTTTTTCAAATCCCAAAACAAAAACTATATTAAAAAATTATATTCTAACACTATTTTAACTTTTTAATATTTTTATTCAACTTTTTCTCTCTCATTTTCCAAAACCCAATAAAACATTTTAACTCGAACCATTTCACTACTATTCTCGTATTTATCATCTCATCTCATTCCCTAAGCATCCCCTTACATTCAGCTCATAGACCTTTGTCCTCTTACTGTTGGAGTAGCATAATGATATGACATAAGTCATATT
>QEOT01008177.1:0-11105 GCA_003123785.1 Pterocarya stenoptera | reverse complement strand
AATTGAATTGAGAAAAGATAAACTAACAATTAGTGAATAAAATAATATTTTTTTAAAAATTTATTTTGGTTTTTTATATTGATTTGATGTATCTACATTTTTTTTAAATTATATTTTAGGAAGAAGTCGTAGATAAATTATGGATGTGGATGAGTAATTATTATGAGAAATGTTATAAGGAATGCTTCTATTATATATTTTTATTTAATTTATATATATATTTAATTTTATTTAAATACATATATTTAAACATTAAGATGAGAATAAAAATAATAAATTACATATTAATTTTAAAAAAAATATGTTGTGCAAAGCTTTTGGTATAGAATTTCTTATTTTATTATCCACGCATGACGCGATGCAGATGGTAACCCTTATGTGGATACATAGCTCTGGATAGGACTGGACACTATACCTCAGAGCACTCTAAATGAATTTTTTTTCTTAATTTCTAAAATATATCATCAAATTTTTTTTTAATTTTATATATTAACTTTTACAATATGTCATCCATCAACTTATCTATTTTTTCTTTATATCATTTAAATATTATTTTTTTATTCTTTTTAAATATTTCATTTCTACCAATAAATTTACAATATCTATATATTTTTTTATATTTGCAATTTGCTTTTATATACAATGTAAAATAATTCAGTCCTATATAGGTAAAACAAAAATATATAAGCCAAATAAAAATAAAAAATAAAATCAAAATATGAAAAAATTGGTTTTAAAATATTTTAAAACACATATGAAATATGTGTTTTAAATGATGAACAATAAAAAGAATTTACTTACATGATAAAAATTAAAGTAAAAGAAAATGAGGGAGTAAATGAAATATTAATAATAAAAATAAAAATTTACTGGATGAACAGTATCCAGTACATGTATCGGGATACTGTAGTTAATTATATTTTACAATTTTTTTTAGATAATCGGATAGAACTCAGTTTTAAAACAAGTCTTCAAATAATTTCCATTTTTTTTATAATACAAAAGTTATTGAGAGTGCTCTCAGATGCTTGTTGAGGCGAGCTTCTTTCCTTCATATGTGAAATAGTGGTGAGTTTGCCTTGCCGAAAACCTTTAGCGAGTAGATATCCTAACGTGGAAATTTTTTCACGCTTCACTAAGGTGCGTAATGGATTGAAATGAGATTAATTAAGATAAAAATTGAGAGTTGAATAAAATATTATTTTTTAATATTATTATTATTTTGAGAATTGAAAAAGTTGAATAATTTATTATATTTTGTGTAAAAATTTAAGAAAATTATAATGATGATGAGATGAAATATTTTCACTATCTAAACGAGGCCTAACTGTTTCGTATATTATAATGATTTATATAAGTCTTTAAATTCAAGCAATCTTTTTATTTAAAAAGAAAAAAAAAAAAGATTCTATAATGAAATGTGTACAAAAAGCCTATTCTTTTTTAGTGGAATCCACGTTTTTATGAAAAGCATGCACGGAATTTGTATATTTGAAAATTGTATCTAATATTAATCTATTCAAAATAGGTTTAACACCAGAGATAATATGCAAAAAAGTAAAATGAAGGAGACTTTTTACGTAACAGTAAAAATCTTCTGCAGTTAATCCTTCAAATTAAAACAAAAACAAAATCTTCAAAGAGGGAAACCATTTCCAAAGCAAGGCCTTGGGAAAAAAAATCAGCTAATTTTTACTATAAAACAATAGTGATATGTTGGAAAAATGGAATGGTTTAGCATTGTTACACAGCTATTTGCCACCATAACTTATGGAATTATTCCAACCCAAGAATTAAACGAAACACAACAGAACACCGATTGCACATATTGCTAACATTGATAATAACTGAGTCCTCATTCAACACTACATTCAACTCAAATAGGATGTAATGTCATTTTCTATACGAGTCAAAAGACACGAATATTTACAGTCCCTTTAAAAATTGAGAAATCAAGAAATATTGAACCCTGATTCTAAGACATTTCTGGCCAATCCTTTGTGTCATTCAATGCATTTGTAACGCCTCTTAGCTGTTATTCAAGAAAGACTTAAGCCGTTCAATGGCAATGGAATTCCACATCCAATGAGAATAACTGGCTTACCATGCTGATGATAGGCTTCCAAGTTTTTAAAGATATCAGCAGTAGGAAAAGGAATCACGCTACAAAACTTTCTTTAGCAGCTGAGCCTTTCAACATAAGTAATTCATCAATCTTGTTAACAGCTGCTAACCAATTCCTTTAGAGATCTTCTCAGACAAGTTAGAAACAAGAGCATAGTTGTTGCTTTCATAACATGCAGTCATGAATGCCGCCAAAGTCACACGATCTGCATTACGGTCCTTGTCTAATAATCTATGAAAGAACAATGCCGCTGCGCCCACTTTCCTCTCACTACAAAGCTTCCTGACCAAGGTATTAACAGTCCGGATCCAGAGCTTTGTGTCTAGTCTTTCTAATATAATCATGGCAGAAGCAGAATCGTCTATTCTGCAAAACTCATAAGCCAAGGTCAGCCGAGTAACTTCACAAGGGGCCAGCCCCTTATCTATCATGTTGTCATATAACCGGCGAGCCTCCTCCAACTTAAACCCTTTGCAAAGCCCACTTATAAGAGCACCATAAGTAATACTGTCCGGTGTACATCCATGATCTCTCATCCTATGAAAATACTTCACAGCCAAGTTCAGATTTCCATCCCTGCAGTAGCCACATATCATGGATGTATAAGTCTCCTTAGTTGGAACCAGGCCGAGCATGACAGCTTCTTCAAAAAATTTCTCACTCTCTATTAATCTTTTTTGCCTACAAAAGGCAGCGATTAATGTAGTATATGTATGAATATCAGGTTGAATGCCAACTTTGACCATCTTATTGAAAAACACCAAGGCTTGCTTAGTATCTGCCTGCTTGCAGTGCTCAGATATGAGAATAGTATACGTGAATCTATCAGCTTGCAATCCACGACTAAAACCCTTCTTAAGCAATTTATAAGCCTCGTGAACCCTTCCCTTTTTGCAGAGGCAATTAATAATTGCATTATATGTACAGATATTAGGAGGGAAACCCTCATTTTCCATTAAGTTCATCATTTCGTATGCTCTTCCAAAATTCCCTCCTTTACTGTGCCCATCAATGAGAGTAGTATATGTTTTAGTGTTGGGGGCCAATCCCTGTTCTTTCATTCTGCTCAACAACATCTCAGCACGGTTCAACTTGTCCTCATTGCAATACCCACTGATCATGGCTGTATATGTGTGAACATTTGGCTTGTAATTAGCGCTCCGGACAAGCTTAAGAAACAGTCTAAAAGCCTTCTCAGTCCATCCCTTCTTGCAGAGCCCATCAATCAATGCTGTATGAGTATACACATTAGGTTTCCAACCTTTCCGAACCATTTCCTCCAACGTTTCAAACGCTTGCTTAATGCTGCCCTTCTTGCACAACCCATGAATCAATGATGTGAAATTAATCACGTTTGGCGTCAAACCCATCTCAACGATCTTATTGAAATACCAAGACGCTCTATTCATAAAACCCTTTTCACAAAATGCACTGATTATTATAGTAAAGGTCGCATTATCTACAACAAAGTTTCTTTCAAGCATTTCACTCAACCACCTGTCCACCTCCAGAATTCTACCGATCCTACAATAACCAACAACTATCAACTTATAACTGCAACAATCAGGAAACACCCCTCTGACGCACATTTCCTCAAACACGTTCTCAGCATATTCAACCATGCCCATCTCACACGCAATGCCAATTACACAATTCAAAGTGTGAGTACTTGGAACCAAACCCTGATTTCGCATCTCAATAACCATATCAATAGCCTCCCTCAACCTCCCAATCTCAGCAAAATTCCTCACCATGCACTGCATCACTTCATGAGCCCTCTCCATATTCCCATTACCAATCAACGAAGTGGCGCACACTATATAAAGCCGCATAAAATGGCGAAACTTGGAGAAATCAATTGCCCAGTAAAAGAAACTCAAGGCCACCATCGAACCCGCCTCGGCGGCAAGTGAAGCAACGACTGTAATGGCCTGTTCATGAGTCAAAGAATCAGCATCGAGCTGAATATTAAGCTTGGGAGGTGATATTCTCACATGGGCCTGTCGGTAGAAAGACTCGGAGACCAATGAACAGACTGTTCTGACAATAGAACGGGATTGTGACAATAACGATGAAGAAGAAGTGGGGTGCATTGGAGTGGTGCAAGGATCATGATCATGAGCATAGGAACACAAATATCTGAGAGTGAAGAGCGAGGGGAGGGGGCTGAAGAAGAGAGAAGTGTGGCTTGGAGAGGCAGATAGTTTAGGTTGAAGGCCATGGGATTTGAGGAACAAAAGGAGAACCATGAAAGGATTTTGGGACTCATAGGCAAAAAGGATTGTGTTGTGTAGGGGAAGCGTGGATCACCCACAACGGTCGAGTGTGTTTAAAGAAGCGGAAACAATGGGCAGGTTTGGGCTTGAGCTTGGGCTTGGGCTGGGCCCGAGTCACCACTTTTGATATGAAAGTTGGAAGCAGTGAGCATTTTGATTGCCCATTAAACCATTGCTCGGTATAACTCACAGGACTATAGTAGGGCTAGTTTGGGTAGTAACTCCACTATGAGAATACTTCACTATTATTTATTATTAGTTTTTATTTATTTTTTACTATTATTTACTACAATTTACTATTATTTAATATTTTATTATTAATTTATTATTACTTTTTTACTACTATTTACAGAATATCTGAGATCACCTCACTACTTAAACGCAACATAAGTCTTTTGAAAAAAGTGACTTCATCACGTCCAAGTGATTTTCTTTCATGGTTGCAGTCCACATTTTTTTACCAATAGCTTGCTCTAAATTTGCACATTCGAAACTTAAATAAATTATTATTGTAAAACTTTTTAGTATATTATGTTTGTATGGATATAATTATAAAAAAATAAAAAAAATATATTTAAAAATTGGTGCAAATGTTACATTTTCTCCATACAGCCAATGTAACAATTTAATTTTTATGTTGTTCATACTTGCCGATATATTTGGCCCAATCAACATCTTACATATCATCAATGACATAAAGGAACAGAACATGTCATGCCTTAATAGGTGGATGAAGTTTAATAATTTATATATTATTCTAACAAAACATTGAATACAGGATCCTATTGTTTAATACTTCAAATAAAATTGACCTAATTTTTGTGTATAATCAGACCCAAATATGTTAATGAGAGAACAGTATCTTATATATATATAAATATATATAAATATTTGTGCATGTGAGCTTTGACATTCCAAGGTACATTGCACCTCATCTTGCAGTTAATGCCACTTTGTCAATATCACTCACTTTTAACCAAATCAAAGCAAAGGAAGATATTCCAAGATCGTCCAAACTAGCTAGGTTATGAGAACAAACAACTTCAAGATTGTTTAATATTAGTTTATTGATTCAATACTCAACACTTTTGTTTCTATTTTGTTCGCATGCATTAAAGTTCCCTTTTGCTGCATTTTATATTGTTGAAATTTCTTTCTGTTTATCTCTTTTACACCTTAATCCAAGTTTCGTACTGAGAATATATTATCAAAATATCTTACTATTATTCATTATTTTACTATTATTTTTCACTACTATTCACAATTATTCAATATTCTATTATTATTTTTTTATTATTTTGTCACTGTTATTCATAGAATACCTAAGAATACCTTATTACCCAAACGCAACCTATACTCTTCCATCTCATAAATCTTTATCACCCCCCAAAAAGACAATATAAGTGAGATCATTTTCATGTGCTTTACAAACAATAATCTGTCCCTGCCTGACCTTCTATTGCAAGGCTTCCTTTATTACCACATCCCTTTTTCATTTAGGATGATCTCTTTTGATTATTGGGTAATGGGTAGATAGAGTGGAGCATCTTTTAACCTTTATTTAGAATCCATTCCACCCCTATAATTAAGGGATGGGAATTGAAGATGCTTCTGCTATCACATGCACCTCTTCACCTTTACATGATTGCTAGATATTTTACTTAGTTATTGGGGAAGCCTACTATCACTGATGGTGGCATGGATTTTTTGTGAGTCTGAGGTCATGCCATTGCCACCCACCACATATCAATGAATCAAGGACAACCTTCTAGTCCATTTTCTGATGACTCATTTTGGACAATAACAATTCCTTAGGTTACCATTTCTATAATTTACTTATTAAGTTTCCATTTTTTAGTCATACTTAAATTCATAGCCTGATATCAATTCCATTAAAAAATAGTACATAGAAATTAGTGATTATGGATATAAATTTCATGACCTTTTTCATTGAGGTCGGAACTTGCAAGTAATAGATTCTAGCCAATTGAAATGATCTTCTAATCTAATGACAAACGAGTAAGTAACGCGTAAAAATTTGCCCTCGAATTCATGAGAATAGGATTTAATCAATTCCATTAAAAATATAGTACAAAGATATTAGTGATTATGGATATAAATTTCATCCTCTTTCATGACCATTTTCATTGAGGCCGGAACTTGCAAGTAACAGATTCTAGCCAATTGAAAGGATCTTTTAATCTGATGACAAATAAGTAAGAAACGTGTAAAAATCTTCCCTCAAATTCATGAGAATAGGGTTTAATCAATTCCATTAAAAAGATAGTACAAAGAAATTAGTGATTATGGATATAAATTTCATGCCCTTTCATGACTATTTTCATTGAGGCCGGAACTTGCAAGTAACAGATTCTAGCGATAAACAAAGAAGTAACGCGTAAAAAGCTGCCCTTAAATTCATGAGAATAGGGTTTACCACTAAGACAACATCTTTAATGGTCAAATTCACTTTATGTTTGTCAAAGTTGTTGGCACTTAATCTTTATACCTATGAGACAGTTTTTCTACAAAACAACTTCCTAATATATTCGAAACTTTTGTTTGTGCCCTAGATGGTCAAAGATGTTAAAAGGGTGGAAACTTTGGATCGAAGGCATATATCACATGCTTGCTTTTGCCACGGGGTGCAGACATAATTATAATTCACTTTTACAGTTGGTGCCGACTCGCATCGCTTCACTCCCCTTCTTTATTGTCTCTGCCTTTATTTTAATTACTCTCAGCCAGGTCATGTGTTAATTTCATTCACATCACTCCACCATTTAGAGCGCAAATCGTGCAGACTCGTTCCATTTTTCCATTTGTTTCAAAATTTCAAGACAATTTTTTTTTTTTTTTCTTTATCAAAAGTCGTATATTTTATGTTCAGTCCTTTGAATAATTATGAACTTATAATTGTTGGAGCTAAGAGTTCTATAGTCTATATACAGACGTTTATCATCCTGTAACTCCTGTTTGTCTTTAGAACTCAAAGATTGAAAGTCAGTTCTTTTGTCTTTTTTAAGAACAACAAGAAAGAAAAATAAAAATCCATTGTATCTTGGCATTTTAATATTGACCAGTTGAAGAAAGTTGGCAGAGGAAACAAAACTCTTTGAGAGGGAGAAGTATCATATATTCACATATAAAAGCTCCCTTCATAACCACCTTGCTGAATATTAATAAAGGAAAATACTTTAGCTATAAAGGGATTACATAAAAGCAATCTAACAAATTGATGTGACTTGATGTGGTTCGTCAGATTGTAAAGTTACTTTTATTATAAATTAGATCTAACCGATTAGATGAAACCACGTCAATTTGTGAGATTATTTTGTGAATATAACAATACTCATAAATTATGAAATAGCTCTACTCTAATCCCAATGTCTTACCATAGTTTATTTTGGGGTTACTAAATTATGAAATGCATTCAAAAGCTTGTTAGTCTTGCACCTTTTTCTAATGTGTGAGCAAAAATAATAGAGAGTAAAAAAGCAAAGGGGAGCAACATAATTCTCATTGAAAAGTTTATGATGATGGACATGTGGCATTATGTAAACATGCAAACCACTGGCCACCACAAGAAAATACTAAAGTAAGAATCTCTCAACCACCTCCTAACTTCTCATTACTTTCTCTTTATAAGAGCTTCCTTAACTATCACCAGACTCAACACCTCAAGCCCACAATTCCAATAGCAATAGGATACGAAATGCAAAAGCATCACTACTGCCATTTCCTTCTGATTTCTTGCTTTTGTTTCTCTGCACTAGCTCTTTCATGGAGCCATAACAAGCAATTCGATCAGGCTTTGAACTATGAGGGCTCCTCTGATCTAGTGAACCTTGAGTACCACATGGGTCCTGTCCTTGCTTCTCCTATAAAACTTTATGTAATCTGGTACGGCCATTGGAATCCAACTCACCAAGCCACCATAAGAGATTTCCTCTACTCCCTTTCTTCCTCTTCCTCTTACCCTTCTGTCGCTGATTGGTGGCGGACTGTCCGGCTCTACACTGACCAAACAGGATCAAATATCACAGGGAGCATCGTCCTCTCAGGGGAGTTCTACGATTCTAAATACTCCCATGGTGGTTATCTGAGTCGTTTAGCAATCCAATCTGTCATCAGAACTGCAGTTAATGCATATCCACGAGCTCTGCCTCTCAATCCTCACAATGGTCTCTACCTAGTGCTGACCTCTCCAGATGTTCGAGTCCAAGACTTCTGTAGGGCAGTCTGTGGCTTTCACTACTTCACCTTCCCAAACATTGTTGGAGTCACCGTACCCTATGCATGGGTTGGTCATAGTGGAACTCAGTGCCCGGGCGTCTGTGCCTATCCATTTGCATGGCCTAAGTATTCAGGAAGGCCACCACCAAGCACAAATGGAGGCAAGAACATAATGCGTGCACCTAATCGGGATGCGGGTGCCGATGGAATGATTAGTGTGATTGCTCATGAGCTCGCGGAAGTGTCAAGTAACCCACTGGTGAACGCATGGTATGCAGGGGATGATCCAACTGCACCTACCGAAATTGCAGATTTGTGTATGGGTGTTTATGGGACTGGTGGGGGTGGTGGATATGTGGGTAAAGTTTATAGGGATTCTTGGGGATCTGGCTATAATGTGAATGGAGTGAAGGGAAGAAAGTTTCTTGTGCAATGGGTATGGAACCCTGTAAAAAAGAGATGCTTTGGGCCAAATGCTGCTGACTGAGAATGTTTCTTGTATATAATTTCCTATGATTTCCTCCACTACCTCTTGCTCCTGATGTATCTTAATATCTGCAAGACGGTAGGGTGTGCGGTTAACAAATGTCAATCAGAAGGAGCTAGGCTAGCACATACTCATGAAGGATGATGATCAGGTTGCCGTGGACCCAAATTTATTGTGCTTTACAAAGAGCCGGTGCTTTATATGCTTTGCTCCTCGAATTCCTACCTAGTTCTTTGTATACAACAAGGATCTATAAAACAGGCATGCGTGGAGCTGTTTTGTTAACCAAAAGTGTTGTCCAACTTTAGCATGAATAAACAAAATCTTGCGCAGTTAATTTAAAAAATATATGTTTATTTTCTGCTCATACTGTATGGCATGCAGCTCTCCAATTCCAACTTCCCCAAAGCCTCCAATGGCATAATAGCCGAGACAGCAATGAGTTCTCTACGCCAGCGGAGATGGAGGGACACAAGTTTCAAGTGCAAAAGTTATTCCATAAATCTTGGAGGGAGTATTGTACTCCTTTCCCCGGATAAAAATGGTGAGCCCGAGCATGATTTTATTTAGGGAGCCAACCAGTACAGTATGTTAAACTGCACCTGTTTCAAGGTCTGCACTAATCCCCCCATTCAAAGCACAATGCATAATCCAGATATTTCCAAATCACCAAGGTTTCATATTCCTCCAATTTGATTTTGGTTGCTCGACAAAGCTCTGACATTATAGATCAAATCTGATTTCCTACCATGTTAGTAAAGTGCATTATCCGGTAAAACAGATACACTTTAGGCCGAAAATATTATTAACATATATTTTTTTAATATTATTTTTATTTTGAGATTTTAAAAAATTGAATTGTTTATTTTATTTTGTGTGAAAATATGAAAGAATTGTAATTATTAGATTAAATAAGATGAGATAAGATGCAATGGAAATGATTGTGAAAATAAACGAGATCTTAAAAAGACTGTTTGGGAAAATCCCCGCCTTGACAATGTCAAGAATGTCAGCATGAAGAACATTACCATAAGAATCAGAAGTCCAGGGAGATATATTGCATCCTTGGGGAAACAAACCATTCATGTAGAGAGAGTGCGAGAAGGACTATTCGAGCATCCTCAAGGGAGGAATTATAATATTTAATGAAACATCTTTCCACATTTTCATATGCACCAGTGACAAATTCTCTTCGATGTCACAGGAAGAAAATCTTTCGACCAATGAAATAAAATATATATCACATGCATCTTTAACTTGATTATATATTACATTGGCAAGAAGACCGAAGAAGATGAGTAATAAAATAAAAACATCCTGCTCAGCAACAAATCAGACTAAAAATTTACCCTGACCTATAAAAAAAATGATCCTAAAAAACATGATTGATTTTGTATCAGCATTGTAAGAGACCTAAATTTTCAACACAACGAACATACAAATAATACTGCACAAGTACACGAATATGGCTACACCTCATGTTACCAACCTAAACTCGGATGACTGATACAACTCAGAGCCTCAGATTTCTCTAGTGGCTAGGAAATGGATGCTTCGATAAGTTAAGGCTATTTGCTGCATTCTATTTTGACCGGATCTGGACAAATGTAGTCTTAAGTGAAGGTCACAACACATCAAAACAACGTATACAGTAGTGATCAATAAGCCTGGATACGAGGCTGTCTTTCTCTGGAATGAGAGCAGATGTCAAGCTGTTCCAAAAATGAAAAGTCAATGACTCGTTCAGAATCTTCCTGAACAAAGCATCTTGTTGAGCTTTCTCAGTCTCAGTTGCTGGTGTAGAAAAATATCTGTTTGCAGCTCAAATTGGTTAAGTAATAAATGAGGAAAAATATGAGCGCCATGTGAAACAAAAGTGCCACACAACTTGTTTGAAAACATAAGGCTAGAGCCATAAAATAATAAAAAACGAAGTAAACATGAATCAGAGAATCAGACAACCCCACATGGAAACTACATC
>QEOT01008176.1:21526-40481 GCA_003123785.1 Pterocarya stenoptera | reverse complement strand
TAAATTTTATCGACTAATTATTATACAAATTATAAAATATACCTATAAAGTATATTCACTATATAGACATAAGTAATTAGATTACATATTATATATTTAATTATAAAAGTGGTATGCTTATATTATTAGCTAATACATATATATGTATATATACATAGATGTATGTATATATTTATCAATATATGAATGAGTTTTAATCTAGTCGAGCTAACGAGTCGATTCGAGCATAAACAAGCAGCCTTAACGAGCCTTAACCGAGTCGAGTCGAGTTTTGTCAGGTATATACCATTTACTAATCGGCGGGTATCTGCTTTCACGAACGAGCTTTTTTTTTTTTTCATGAGGCGAGTTCGATTCGAGTTTGACCAAGCGAGTATCGAGCGGGCTATCGAGTAGATTGGTTCATTTACAGCCCTATTCACTATTAATTTTGTAAGCTAAAAACAGAAAATAAAATAAAATAAAATAAAAATCATCGGTTGGAGATTGTATGATGGCAATTATATTCTTCTCTTCTTAAAATACACGTGTCACAATGTCATTGGATAGTGTTTTTTAATCCCCGTCTCCCATTTCTTTTGGACTGCAAATAGATTCCTATGATTTGGGCCTTAAATATTTGCTAATTTCACTACAAGTTTTACAACGTTTTTGTCAGGTATGATTTTTTATACTTTATATAGAACTCTTATTGTATTTGAAAAATATTTTTTAAATTTTGTTACCGTCGTATGTCATCTCACATATGATGAAAAGAACAGTAATTTTATATACAATTATAAAGTACATAAACGCTACGTAATTTTTTTAAAAAAGAGTAGGATTTACTATTAAAAAATTAATTTTCTTCATGTGAGTCCCAAATTTTATTCACATTTTTCAAAACGATTATGCAACGATTGTACAATTTACAATTACAAATATATAGACAAGAAATAACACAGTTTTGAATATGGACTCTGCTATTCGACTATCTGAATTAAAGATGGACTGCTTGACTTGGTATTACCACACGTGATATTAAAAACAAGGTAAATCTTTTTTTGTGCTCATTATCGGCAGTATTAATTTTTATCATAATGATAAATATTTATAAAATAATTCACTAATTATAAACGATTATCAAGCTTTTTAATAAACTTCTAAAATGTACCATTCAATTCTATTGCCAAACAATAATATTATTAGAAGTTTCAATCAATCTCTCTTATTTTCAAAATTATCATTTTATTTCTATTTTATTGTGTCAAATAAATATCATAGCCTATAGTTAATAATGGGCCTTATTTCTATTAATTAAAAAACAAAATGGGTTTAAAAAAAATATAACGAAAAATTGATCCGAGAGAATATAATGCACAATTGAGAAATCTTTGATTTAGTAATGAAACATGGCAGGTTAAGCCAACTCGGCTTTCCTTTGAATATACACAACTTTATTCAACAAGAGAGGAGATCGAAAGTGAGGTTGTTATTTGGTTTTGGAAAACTCTATAGTTGGTCGGTTTCACACACTCCCATTGCGCACACCTTACCTGTCATGCCAGTAGATCAAATGAAACGGTGCAGATCATTCTCAAGCGGGAGACGAAATTGTAATGAGACCGGTAAGGCATTTCAAACTAATTAAATGAAACGCACCGTTTTCTTCGTGACCTAGTCCATATGCTTCCAGTCCATTAAAGACAAAAATCGCCATTGAAGACTGCCCAGTCCATCTGCTCCCCTCCATCCTGCGTATGAAACCATCTACTCTCCTCCCTCCCGCGAACGAAAGACGAAAGCGAAACCAACTCTTCCCCTTCTGTAAATCTCTCTCAGTTTACACACTATAGAACTTTATCTAAAATATGTTATGTAAACGATCATTCCTATTTGTTTTGGGATGATATGCTACAACCAAACATCACATCCACCATGTATGTATAATGTTCGAACTTGGAAGGGTAAAAATTCTACTGTTAATCTTGTCCATGATGATTATTTTTCTGTAGCAGTGAGAAGATGCCTAATATCAAGTGGTCTGAATCTGTAGAAGTCAAAGGGAAAGTGAAGTTAGAGGCTTTTGAAAAATATATTCAGGATCTCCCTCATTCACGCAACCGGGGTTTAATGATATGGTACTCCTACCTTTTCATACCATTGTGAAATAGGCACTTATGTTCATAGGGTTATATTAGATTTATGGAAAGCAAGTTCAAAATCTACCTTGTTTCTATATGAGCTTGATGATGACTAATACTCAAGGCAACTGGATTGTAGTTTTTCTTCGCTTTGGTGAGAAAAAAATCAAAGAGCTTTGTGTTGTTTAAGGATAGAAAAATGATGCATTCCAGAAACTTTTGAAGCTTTTGTTCTGATAGAGAAATACTCTGTGGTGACTTCAACTAGAAACTAAAGAGCTACTAGACAAAGGGCAAGTTTTGTGTGATTACTATATGAACTTCATATTGGTTGAAAAGAAAAATCATATGAATAGATGATATTTAATAGTTTATGACCAAAGGGATCGACTTGTTGGAGGTGCAAGAATATACATTAAAGATGTTGAAGCTTATTTTGGGGGTGGGGGAAACTAAGGACTTTTCGGTTTCTGAGAAATGGTGCACTAGTTTGTGAGCGGGAAAGCAAGTTGAAGCTTCTTCGTAGTTCGCAGGAGACGTGCGAGACGTTCAGAGAGGAGATGGGCCAAAGTAAGTGCGCTGGTTCGTACTGAGTAGGAAACCGAATCGTGGTTCTCTTCCTTCCAACCTTTTTTGTTCAATTCTATTGTTTTATTTTTTAAAGGCCATGTCAGCACAAGTTGCGCAAGGTACCTCCCAAATTGATTGCATGTAGAAGAATTGTTTGGTTTTTAATTTGGATGATGCTACGTCCATCGCTAGGAGTTACCGTTAGGTATAATTGCTCTTCTATTTTTTGTTATATTTTTTTACATGTATTTTTTTTATACTTTTAAATAATTTTTCAAAAAATAAAAAAATAACAATATTATTAAAAAATACTTCCTTAATCACTAAGTAAAAAAAAAAACAAATTAAAAAATAAAATAAAGAATTTCAGCAATAACATTGAGTTGTAATAATCAGTAGTGAAAGTATTATTTTTATGGTTCCCATTAGTTATTTTTATGTTTTTTTTTTTTTACTTTTTTTTACATGTATTTTTTTAACATTTTTAAATATATATTCTTTTAAAAAATTTACAACATTATTAAAAAAAAATATTTCTTTAATCATAAAGTAAAAATAAAAAAACAAAAAACAAAAAAAATGCCAGCCAGCTTAGCATTTTCCTTTTAATTTTTAATCTTATTCCATGTGGCAGCCACGTCAAGCGGTATGTTGGAGCGGTGGGCGTAGCTTTTTCGAGAAATTCTAGACGTGAAACGACACGGTGCTGAAGCGAAAGTCTTTTCCTGGCTCTCGGAGGGAAGCAGCGGGTAAGGAATGCCGAAGAGGACGACGCATACGTACTCGAGCGAGGACGCCGCTCCAGATGGACCGGATTCCGATCTCTTTGTCTATTACTGCAAGCACTGTGGTTCTCACGTCCTCATAACAGGTTCTCTCTCTCTCTCTCTCTCTCTCTCTCTCTCTCTCTCATTCTATTTCTCTGTTTGGTTCCCAAGAAACTGTTGGAAAATCAACCCCTTAAGTTATGTATATTTGCTCTGGCACGGAGATTACTTCTTTTAAATGAATCGTAGTTCGCTTTTTTAACACTATCAAACGGAAATGAACTCCAATTGATTTACTAGCTTTGCCCTAACGCCTATTATTTATGTTCACTGGCTTTGGCTATGAATTGGATAAAGACTTTTATTGTTTCAAAATGTTTAATATTCACATTCGAAAATATCAATAAAAGAAGCTCGGCATTCACTCTTTAGAAAATTCAGAGTCTTAACACAACTTCATAGGCAGATTATATTTGATTGATGGATTAGGTTACCTACTCGCCCTAATTGAAACAATATAATTTTGACCATATAGGCATTGTATCCCCCTAAAAGTTAGTATAACTTGCTTTAGTCGATACTGAAGTTTATTTGTTCTAAGATACCCAGTTGCAGAAAATGCCCAAAAGGAAGACTGACAAAGCATATGTGTTGGACAAGGAGAAGCATCTTGCAAGGTTAAATATCAATGAGGCAGGCAAAATTCTCTTGAAACGGTAAATTTAATTATCAATAAAAATATTGTGCAATATAGTTCTTTTTCCTTTTCTTTTTTTTAGTATTTTTAAATATTTGGCTCCTTTCCGTTGGTTTTAAGTTTTTACTTCTAAACTATTAATGTAAGCTATATTTAGAGCCAAATTTCCATCTTCTTTCATTTGGCTGATTATTACTTGTACTAGGGCACACAGATATAGTGTCTTGTGATGCTTCTTTTGTCCAACTGAGTACATTGTCTTTATGAACCAATAATCATTTTCATTGAGTGGTTTTTGAGTTATAAGCGTGCATGCATTCGAGCTCATATCTACGCTGTGGATCTTTCTTATCCAGGGGTGAAGGGAAACTGGAGAAGCAATTTCGAATGAACTGTATGGGTTGTGAACTCTTTGTCTGCTACCGCTCAGAAGAAGATCTGGAAACTGCTGCTTTCATTTATGTTGTTGATGGTTCACTTAGTACAGTTGCTGCCGAAACTAACCCACAGGTATAAGAAATGGTTATAAAGGCTTATTTAAAAAAAAAAAAAAATCATCCGTGGATTGAATATAGAATATTTTTTTGATAGGTGGACTTAATATAAAAAGATAATTGAACCTCATACCATTTGTCACAGAGCATGCCAATCAATAAGTTTTAGCTCATAGTCTCATACTTATCAAGTAATACGATCTCTCTCGCTTGTTCATCAGCTGTTACACCCTTCCAGGATGATTGATGGTGATTTTGGTTAATGGCCAAGCACCTCGTTTCTCCACATGCATATGTTTGTTTCTATTTGTTCTGCATGTACTTTCCCCTCTTGAATTACCTGAAGTGCACTTGCGGAAACTCCTTGCTGAGGGCCTGTGCACCCCCTAGATTAGTCGGGACATTGTTCTTGAACACCAGGGGCCAATAAATAAAAAAAATCTTTCATATCCATGTTTTTGGTATGTGCTGTAGGATGCTCCTGTTCCACCCTGTATATCCCAGTTAAAAGGAGGACTTGTTCAAGTCGCTATAGAAGTTGAAGATCGTGCCCAACGTTCAGCAATCACAAGTAACAAAACATTATTTTATCTAGCATGCATTCTTGTTGAACAAAAATTTTAACATTTAATATTAGAGCAATGGCATTCATCCTGGATTTTATCCTCTCTAGTCACATCGTTGATGGGGTATATTTCAAGTGATTTTATAGATGAACTAGTGATTGGAAAGCCATTTACAATGTGACAAACTAGCTGGAGTGACTAGGAATGATAAAATCCAGAATGAAGAATATTTCTTTTAATATTATGCCAGTAGAACTCACCTATAATCTTTGCGTATAATGTTTAATCAAATGGTCTAGTTGTTGATGGTTCAATGACTCATAATGTGCAGGCAAGTTTAAAATTTTAGATCAATTCGTTAAAATTAAATTTAGTTGGTGCCCTTAGCTTTAAAATCGTTATGAGGTTCCTTATTACAGCGACACGCTGGTTTTAACACTTCAATAGTATTTCTTTCAAAAGTTGATGAGTAACAAAGGCGTATGAAATTGAAACTTTAAAAAAGATGGTTTTCCAGGGACCATTGCTGAACACCCTTCTGTTCCAAGCACTGTGCTTGGATTTTATCTTAAATTTCAAGGGCTTCACCAATATTTTCTGAATGTTTTGTGCAGACAACTTATCAACTTAATATGTTTTTCTAATTGGGCAAAAACTATTCATATCTTTATTATGAAATTGTTTTTACTCGTGCAGTTCTATATGCTTTGCCTTTCTACATGCATTTATTTATATACACAGTATGAAAAAGAACAACGAACATCGTAATTGCTCTTTCTGGTACTCTTGCACATATTACCCTTTCACTTCTCCTGCCCTAAGTCCCAATTTTTTTCTTAATTTGTAATAACAACCAAACCACTTCTACTTAACTGGTAATTCTAATGGTTCATGCCAGGAGTAAATGCGGATGATGTCCGTGTTACTGTAGCTGCACCTGCAGCTCGTGGGGAAGCTAACAATGAACTTTTGGAATTCATGGGCAAAGTAGGCATCTTTTTCATCTTAGGCAATGGAAGTCAATTCCACATTTTTTGCTTAAATTTCAAGTTAATCATAAACACATTGCTTTTGACACCTGTACCCAGGTGTTGGGTCTGAGACTGAGCCAGATGACTCTTCAGAGAGGGTGGAATAACAAATCGAAACTCCTTGTGGTAAGCTGAACCTGTTGTTTATTTGTTTGTAAGGTTTTTTATTTTTTTATGCTAGGTAATTTTTTGTAAGTGTTTGTATTCAAGAGTGTGGGTGTGACTTTGCTCGCATATGTTGTTACTCATATTCCGTTCTGGACATTAGATGGTGTGTGATTTCATATTTCTGGCAGCTAAAGACTTTCACATGGAAATTTATTGAGATAATGCGAAACTCATCCATGTCCCACAAAATCATATCCTCCATAAAGTTCCCCCCCCCCCCCCCCCCCNCTTAACTGCTTATGTAGTTGAGGTGTATGCTTCGATTAGTAAACCGTCTCAACTGGTGTGAATTTGGCCCTTAATGACCATTTCATGCCAATACTAGTTTAGAAGCATGCACTCTGTTTTGTCAATTTTGTAGTCTATTCTGTGCAAGGCACATTTCAAATGGAATTGTATTATATACTACACGCTCATCCTACTTTTCATCACATTCTGCTGATGTGACATTGTCGATCAACCATAAGATGGATTTTTATTTTTTCAAAGCAACAAAGTTTGATATAAGGCCACACAAATACAGTAGAGGATAGGAGTGGGAAGATGGTGGAGTGATATGGTATTTGTCTTATAAATATTACCCGTTTTAAAGTTTATAAATATTTTGATGATTGTTTTAGGTGGAAGATCTGTCTGCTAGGCAGGTATATGAGAAACTCCTGGAAGCCGTGCAACCTTGAAACTCCTTATATTGGGTTTGAGAATTACAACATTGTTGATTGTTATGTTGGAAGTTATGGGCTGTCTTGTAACGTATATGTACTACTTTAGACTAAACTTACATTCTGACATTCTTCTGTCTCTGTACTTTTCCATTTTTAAGGTCTTCGGATTGATTCAGAACTTACTCCACCGTATCCATCTATTTATTTGAGCCAGTCAATCTATATATATGGTCACGATTCTGTCAAGAATGAATGAGTCAATCTGCTCAAGCATTGTGTAGATTCCTTATTCTTTTCATGAGCGGAGCAATGTCTTCCATGTAAGTTTAAAGATTGCGTTTGGGTAGTGAGGTATTTTCGAGTATTCTGTAAATAGTAATAAAAAAATAATAATAAAATATTAAATAGTAGTGAAAAGTATGTGAAAAATAATAATAAAATAATGAATAGTAATGAGGTATTCTCAGTACTCAAACTAGTCTGTGTTTTTATTATCATTATATTATATTATATTTAATTAATACAACAAAATAAATAAATAATATTAGTATTAGTCATTTCTTTTGTGATGAACAATGAATCTCTTACGTATAGACTTAATTTCCAATTTTGTTATTCCTCTTTCATGGCATCAAATAATTTTTTATTTTTTATTTTATATATATATATAAAGGGAGTAATTTTTCACTTGCGTGCAATATATGCTATGATTGGGCATCTTGAACACGTTACATTTTCTGATTGGGCTGTTGTGTCAAAGCTGAGTAGCCTACCAAAGATGTTGGGCTCTTTTAGAAGTAAAGGCTGTACCCAAGAGGGTCTTAATATTTCATGTACTAAAATGATTGATCATTTTGAATCCGTTACCATTTTTTATTGTTCCGTTGTCAAATCGATTGTGGCCCGGGTAGCTAACTAGCTTACCGAAGATGTTAGTCCGTTTTTAGAAGTGAAGGTGCCCAATAAGGGCCCATATTGATTCCAATTGGGTCTTGGAAGCCTGTAAATCTAAAGGAGGATACTTTCGTAACTTCGAGGATTGAACAAATACCAGTGCGCGAGAGCGACAGGGAGCTGAGGAAGGAGAAAGTAGAAACAGTTCGCGGTTCGGCTTCATTGGCGGTCTCAAAGCAAAGGAGAAAAGAACTTGTACGTACGGTTCGTTTTCTTCTCTTTCCCACCTCAGTCTCTTATCTATTGATCCAATTTAATAAATACTTTCTTCCCACCAGCATCATATACAAATGGTAAGTGTTCCTCAAGTTCTGTACTAAAACATGGACTATTTTTTTTTTTTTTGTGCAAAAACATGGACTATTAAATGCATGCTTATTGTCGGATACTGCTATTCTCATCTGTCATCACTCTTCTTTGATGAATACAATCATTTATACTCTTGTTAACATGTTCTTGGATGAATTATTTGTTATTTGGCTTGGTTTCTTACATATCATTTTTTACAACTTAGATATTTTTTCTGCTTGGTGATACTTGTTATTGGTTTTTAGATCATTTGTAAGTCTGGTTTTGTGCTTCGCATTTGTGCAATTGTTTTTTTGAGCAAGAACATATAATTCGCATGTGTATTATATTTTTTTGCACATTTTTTTCTAATTTTTTGAAAAACCTTTTTCGGCGACAATTATTCGTTGGAAATACATAATGGCAACGATAATTTAAAATCGCTGGGAAAAATATCGAGTCATTTGCTGCGATTTCCCAACCTTTTATGATGGTATATATCGCCACAATTGACTTTTCTAAACAATTAAATGGCAAACGGAAAGACCATTTTCTTCAATTTTTGAGATATTTGCGACCGACAAAAATTGTCAAAAATAGTAAATTTTTGCGATGATTTTTATATATCGTTGAAATTGATTAGAAATGATGCTTTAATTTCGTTGAACATGAAACAAATTAGAAATTGTCGAAAATGATCAATTACAACGATTATTGTAGGTATTTACGACGATTCTAAACACTAGAAAATACTTGATTTCTTGTAGTCTTCCTATCCCCGCAGAGCCACATTTGCATCATGTACATATATAATACATTGAGAGGTAGTCTGAAAATCAATGTGTAAGCACATTGGCTACCCCGCGCTTTCCCCTTTCTTTCTTTTACTAATTCAATTTTTGACTTAAACTGTTCGACGAAACTTGTGGACCTGGGCCCTGCTTTGTGTGCTACGGCCTGCACCTTAAAGATATTTCCTGATGGCCGAAAATATATGTTAATAGAAATATTTCTGCATCAAGCTAATTAAGAATATGGTTCTCTTTATCGAGAATGCATTCAGTTTTGCCACACCGTATATTAAAATGATCATATTCAAACTCATACCATACGTTCAAACCATCGCTTTGACTCTAGCTTTTCTTACGTGGGTAACTCTATTATGGTAGACTTAAATATATATATATATATCACGACTATTCTTGATCATTGTAATGATATACAAAACACTTGAAGATTTAATTAGCTAGGTACGTGAATTTATAATGGGTGGGCTCTACCATGCATATTAACTTATTGCTAGACTTCTCTCTCTTAATAAACTCTAGCTCTCTCTCTTTGATTTTTATTCATGGTTAGAGAGAGAGAGAGAGAGAGAGAGAGATTATTGGGTTTAAAGCTAATTGGAATATTGGTGCTTCTAATTTTTCTTAGCAAGTTTGGCTAAAGGCTCTCTAACTGTCGTAGAATGTTATGCCAAGGCAACAAAGAAAAATGAGAGATTGATACAATGCGAAAAACCTCACCATAAATAGTGGTACCAAATTAGCCTAAATGCATATAAAGAGATCTCCAACAATATCAATTGCCGTGCATGTTACCTTAAAATCATGTCCTCTCATCCTGCTTGTCCTAGCTAGATTAGCATGTAGAAGAATCATCAATATTAGATTATAATGATGTTTGCGACGACACTTTCTATTATGATCTTAATTTCATCATATATATTTTTTTTTATAAGTTTGACACTTTCTATTATTTTAAAAAATAAATAAATAAAGGTTGATCGGAAATACTAGCTCATCATAGTAGGATAAAAATGATGTGGTGATGTACTTTATAGTCTTTCTATAATAATAATAATAATAATAATAATAATAATAATAATAATAAAACCAGAATAATAATGAAATACAATTTGCCCATCAAGTTAATGGCCGTTGTTCCTCCTTTGAGTACTGTGAAAATCATTACAAAAGAAGAGGAAATTACCTGGGGGTTTCTTGATAGCATCTGTGGTAGAAAATTGCCACGCACGGTGAGAAAAAAGACTTTGAAAGCCAACAAATTAATAGGCAAGAACCATCGGTCCTCGCACGTACCCCACATCATGCACATTTAGGAGAGGCAATTTGAAAATCAACATGCAAAGCAAAAAGGTTCGAATTAAACCAGTTCTGTCTTTCACTTTGAAAATTGAATGCATCGTGTAATGCATTTAATTTTGGTATACTATATACGAAAAGTATATTCAAACCCATACCATACGTTCAAACCATCGCTCTTCTTTTCTTACGTGTATAACTATATATTATGGTAGACTCAAATTATATCAAGACTATTAATTCTTGATTGAGTGTGATAAATAGAAGACTTGAAGATTTTTAGGTAGACTTCTCTCTCTTAATAACAAACTTCTCTATTTCTCTTTGATTTTTATTCACTACAAGAAAAATTGGTTTTTGTGACAATACTAAATCGTCGGGAAAAACCTTAAAATCGCTCCAAATAAGTATTCATGGGAAATTTTTTCAGTCACTATTAAAGTGTATCACTATATTATGGTAGAGGTGTGTTTGGTAAATGAGATGAGATGAAGAATGATTAAAATCTTTCATAATTTTCTTGTGAAACATCACTCTAATATAAAACACTAAAATTTTTAACTTTTTTATCTAATTATTACCTAATCATTATCCAAACACAAATCAATATAAATTTTATAAACTTCAAAATAAAACACAAAAATCAATACAATTTTTTCAAATTTCAAATCAATATATTTTGATTTTTCTTTAACTAGAAATATACACAAAAACTTTTTTCCTTTGCTTCTTTGGTCCTCTGTTTTCTCCTGATATTTTGCCCCAATTCATACACAATACCTCATATTCTTGGATTAAATTTTGATGGAGATCCATGATTTATCGCCAAATTTGCTTAAAATTAAAATATATGACCCAAACTCTAATATCTTTCTCTTGCTCTGTTTCAATCTTGAACACAGCACTAGAAATTTAGGATCGATCATGATGTTTATGCGAAATCTCTTTAGATACATATCGACGGAAGTAAACGTTTTCTTGTAATAAATTGTTGGAGAAAATTAGACCAATCAACAGATGGCATTCTAAAATTGAATTTATATTCATATTCAAATATTACCAGAGCATTGCCATTTTTCAATAATATGACCTCCTGTTTTAGAGTTGCTCCTGCCAATAAATTGTCAGTTGCATTATTCCATTTTGTCATTTTTTTTTTTTTTACTGGTAATGGGCGTTTGGGATAAAGTCTTACTAATTCAAAGGGTGCACGGGCTCCCTCGACAAAGAGTTTTTCCCAAGCACACTTCGGATAATTATAAGAAGATTCTACCAGCAATCATTTATTATTGCATCCAAGAATTTGAACCATACACAAGGGTTTATGGGTAGTGAGAATACCCGAGAAATAACAAGAATGTTTGTTAATAGTAGTGAAAAAATAATGAAAAAGTAATAATAAAATATTAAATAATAGTGAAAAATAATGAATATTAATAAAAAGTAAGTGAAAAGTAATAATAAAATAATAAATAGTAATAGAGAATGTTGAGAATACTTGAGATACTCTTGGTATCCAAACCTACTCGACGAACTCCCTAGAATTCAATATTGAACATTACATTTTAGTTTGACATTCTAAGTTATGAACATAAACGTACACTCTTAAATTTTGAAACCGTAGGAAAAGAGTTTTGTTACTCATCATTTCTATACACCACATTTATTTTTATTATTATTATTATTATTTTGTTTTATTATTCCTAAACTAATTGAGTTCTTCTACTCATCATCTATACACTACATATTTGATAAGAGAAAAAAACAAAAAAATTTTGTAGTCATGTATGGTGTGAGGATGATGAGTAGAATTTCTTGATTTTTTTTTTCTTTAATTTTGATAATTAAAGAAGTGTACCGTTGTGTAGGGATCTTAATAGGGTATACTCGTTTAGCTTATCCTTGTGTCACCAATATCTTGGTTGAGCTTCTTGTACTTGGCCTGCCAATGGATCTTTCATCTTCGCTTCTTATATCAAAATATCAGGTCCCTACTTGCTTTGTGATCTTATTTTACAAATCATGTATTTTCTTTTTTAATGTCTCGTTTCTAATTTACACAATACACAATTGGAGATGGTGATGATGGACCTTAACTTGTATATGAATTTTTAGTGGTTTTAGTTGAATTTTGATGTGTTTTCCTTACTCAAATCACACACACACGCACATTTTTTATATACATATATGTTGAGAATGTATGGAGATTTTCAAGCACTATTATTTTACATTTTTTTTTTCTATTCTCATTTGATATATCGTTAACGAAATTGTTAATGAAGACAAAAACATTGCAACGTACACTAAAAGAAACAGTGCCTTTCCCTGGAACGTAAAATCGTCGCAAAAACCCCTAAATTCGCTACAAATAGTCTTTTTCAGCAATTTTTACTGTGCTGAATGTTTGTCGCAATTGTCTACTCACTTATAAGTTAAACCAGCGAATTCCAAAAATCGCCATAAATATGAACATTTTACAGATATTTATTTTCGCCACAAATTTCAATTAAAACGCCGCAAAAGACCATTTTCCAAATTGATGTGAAGAGACAGCAACAATGCAAAAAATTACTGCAAATAAAGGATTTTTGCTATGATTTTATTTCCAACAGAAAAAAATCGCCGTAAAATGCCTTATTTCTTATAGTGGTAGTTAATTAAAACATGAATTAATCTCATTTTCATTGCATTGCATGAGAACTGATCACTTGATGGTGGAGGAAACCTTTACAGTTTCAATACATGGAATCATCTTGCTTTTATGTTACTATGATGGGGTGATATTATTATTGTCCATCAACTTTTTATTTTTTTTAAGAGAATTAAGGGCAGCGGCAGAACTGAAATTTGTTGTAGGGGGCCGAGCAAATCTAAAATTATAATAAAATATTTTTTTGTTCTATTTCTAGATCAAAATAATTTATAAGATCAAAATAATTTTGTAGAGGGGAGCCAAGATTATTTTTTAGAGAGGGGGCCAACACAAAATGAGATTAATATAATCCTATCAAATTATAAAAAATTAATATATATTATTTTTGTTTTCAAACTTTGGGGGGCATGTCCGCCATTGATTAAGGGATGATTCAAAGGTGATGTAAAGTATCATATTTATGAAGTGAGATGAAAGGAAGGGAGATAGTAATGTGGTTTGTAGCATGTTTATATTTAGTGGTTGTTGCAATAGTCTATATATTTGATACTGCTCCTTCAGCTAAATAATATATTATATGAGACATTCTTAATTTCCCCAGATTTTATTATATTCTAAATTGTACCATCCTTTGATTTGATTTAGATTAAAATTATCGTTAGATGCATAATGACAGATAAAGAAGACAATTAGATGGGCAACGACTAATTGTGGCAATTCGTGTTAGCTCTTCGTGTGAATGTCGTGTCAACTCATGAGTATTAGACTAGTTATATTGGCCAATCCGAACACGATCTAATTAAACACGTCAGACCCTAAAATCTGAACAGAACCTGTATAAATAACTGATGACATAACACATTTAATAATTCTGAATACCAACCATTTAACATGTTTCAACCTGTTATATATAAATGGATTGAGTGGATCTGTATTCCTTTTAATCCGATTAATATAATTTCATATATAATATAAAGACAACTATATAAAATCATTAACAAATATTAATGAATGTTAAATATAATAGCTGATAATCTTATAAATCAAATTACGTCGTATAAATATTTTATTAAGTGTACTATACATGTTAACTTAAAAATATTTTTTTTTCTAACTTGATTGATGCTAAAATGATTCTTGATTACAGAAAACACGACTGAGCTAATGGGAGGTTTGGGTAGTAAGTTGAGATAAGATGAAAGTTGAATAAAATATTATTAGAATATTTTTTTTTGAATTTAAAAAAGTTGAATTGTTTATTATATTTTGTTTAAAAATTTGAAAAAATTATAATAATTAGATGATATGAGTTAAGATACTTTTTGAATCCAAACAAGGCCTAATGGGTCTTTCTACTCATTATTCTTACACCACACACTACATATAATTTTTTTTTTTTTTTTAATTTTTGCTAAACTAAACGAATCCTTCTACTTATCATTCATACACCACAGGTTTAATAAAGAAAAAAAATATGTATGATATAAAGATGATGGGTATAATTTTTCTTACAAGAAATCATATCATCTTCAAGGAAAACCCTATTTGCAATCGGCAATGTGCAACCAGCACGGAGTCGGTGACGTGGGATGTCCACGTGTTTTATTTAAACGGTTGCGTTTCACTGCTTGGCAAACTACAAATCAAAAGAGTCCATGCAGAAGTCAAAACGCTCACCTCTAATGAAAGAAACTGGGAGTTTCTGCAGATTTTTGTACCATATACCAATAACTGTGGATGGCAAGTTAGCAACAATGGAAGCCATGTCGATCTGCAAAAAGAAAAGAAAAACCAAAAAAAAAAGGAATTTTACGCCAATAAGAAAAAAAATTCAAATTTTAATAAATAGGTTTTTTTGTTCAACTTTCAGAGTGCATCAAAAGGCTAAAACTGGAGCAAAAATACTATGCGGAAGGAAGGAAAATGACGTTCATCCTTGTTGTTGAAGACAAAGGGGAGATGTATGTTGTACTTGCTTTTCACAACATCTACGACTACATTGTTTATTATTATTGTTTTCAGGAATCAAGTAGCACTATAAAGAAATTGATCAAGTGTAGCTAGGGGAGATGGGATCTGAGCAGAGAGAGAGGGGGAGATGCGACACAATCTAAGCGAGAGAGGAGGAGCCATGAACAGTATGTAGAATGCTAAAATGAGGGACTGATGGAAATGAGAATCGAATCTGTGAAGCTTTTCTGTCTCTCCTGAATGACGTGGGACCCAACCATGTTAGCCGCTTACACACTAACTCTACAAACTCGATTGTGTATAGAAAAACTCTATTTTCAAATGGAAAATGATTTACACACAACACATTATATAATATATTGCACAACAATGTTATAAAATGAGAGGTATTATACTAGCAGCTTTCCACATCAGCCACTTATTTTATTAAAGTACCATTTTCTCTATTATAATAAAGTATTCTTTTTTAATCATTTCCTACTCCGGCCTCATTTGGATAGTTATATCCATCTATCTCATTTTGTTGCATTTTATTTTTTTTATTAAATATTATTTAAATATAAATACTTTTTAATTTTTTCATTTAATCATTATAAATTTTCAAACAAAACACAAACAAAAATTTAACATTTTCAAATCTCAAAACAAAAATTATATTAAAAAATTATATTCTAACAATATTTTAATTTTATAATATTTTTATTCAACTTTTTCTTTTCACTTTTCCAAAACCTAATAAGACATATTAACTCAAATTATTTCATTACTATTCACAAATTTTCTATTATCTTAATCTAAACGATACTCTATTTAAATATCCCCTCTCTATTCATTTTTTAAACTTTATTTTTCTAAACCTTCTTATTTTATAAAATTCTCTATTTTACTAACGATCATATTTTAAAATACTTTTCTATTTCCAATGGAATTTTAAAAAACTTGCCTTTTTCCTAACAAAAAATCTCTATAATTTCTTTCTATTCACATAACTTCCATATACCATATTTTTTTTTTCTTTTATCAAATATTTATTATATGAATTAAAAAGAATAAACTCAAAAAAAATTAAAAATTAAAAAATTAAAAAGTTTAAAAAAATATAGAGTGCAGAGTGTAGTAGAGGTTATATAACAAAAATCTTTTTTTTCTTAAAGTTCATATCCATTTAGTACAAATCAGACTAAGGTATAGTTTAGATAAAAAGTTGACATGAGATGAGTTGACATAAAAGTTATATAAAATATTGTTAAAATATTATTTTTAAATATAATTATTATTTTGAAATTTAAAAAAGTTTGTTTATTATATGATCATTTAAAGTGTTTTATTTTTAGAAAATTAATTAAAGATTTAGGAAAAAAAAAGTTATTAAATCCTTTATGATTAATTTTTATTTTGCAAAAACTGAAAAAAAAAAGGAATAACATAAATATTCGAATCTGGTTCTTTTTTTGTAAGAGTTCGAATCTGGTTCTGAGCCAAAGCTAAAGCTCCCGCTTTATTTTCCTAAAAGACAGGAGGGAAAGAGTCAAGACCATGGAAACAATGTCGGAATCTGCTTCTGAGGTCTCGCCATTATGTAAAGACGTTCCCAAATTCCTCTCCTCTTTCGTCGACACCTTCGTGGACTTTTCTGTCAGCGGTGGCCTCTTCTTACCTCAAGATCCTTCTCTTCCTAACCCCTCTTCGATTTTCCAAAATCTCCAGCCCCTGCGAACCCGCTACCCCACCCCGCCGGACCGTCTGGTCGCGATCGGAGATCTTCACGGTGACCTCGAGAAGTCCAAGGAGGCTTTCAGGCTCGCCAATCTGATCGACTGCTCCGACAAATGGATTGGCGGTTCCTCCACCGTTGTCCAGCTCGGCGACGTGCTCGACCGCGGTGGCGACGAGCTCAAGATCCTGTATTTCATCGAGAAACTGAAGCGGCAAGCCGCGAGGAGTGGTGGAACCTTGATCACGATGAACGGAAACCACGAGATCATGAATGTGGAGGGCGATTTTCGGAACGTGACGAAAGCGGGTTTGGAGGAGTTTAGGGTTTGGGCTGATTGGTACCGTTTTGGGCAAGAAATGAAAGGTCTCTGCAAGGGTTTGAAAAAGCCGGAGGATCCGTTTGATGGGATTCCATCATTGCGCGGCCTCAATGATAAGGGCCTCGTACAAGGTCTCAGAGCGAGAATGGCTGCGTTACGGCCACAAGGGCCGATATCGGGCCGGTTTTTGTCTCAGAATGTGATTGTCTTGGTTGTGGGTGATTCGGTTTTTGTTCATGGCGGGCTTTTGCCGGAACATGTTTCCTATGGGTTGGAGAAGATTAATGAGGAGGTCAGGGATTGGATTAATGGTTTGGGGGGAAAGTTTGCGCCAAAGTATTGCAGGAGCAGGACACATGGGGTGACGTGGTTGAGGAGCTTTTCGCACGAAGTAGCAAAGAATTGCGATTGTTCGGCTCTTGAACGCGTTCTCGCCACCATTCCCGGGGCGAAGAGAATGATAATGGGACATACGATCCAGGAGGTTGGGATCAATGGGGTTTGCAATAACCAGGCAATAAGGATTGATGTGGGAATGTCCAAGGGTTGTATTAACGGGTTGCCTGAGGTTTTGGAGATCAATGGCAATTCAGACTTGCGGATTCTGACATCTAATCCTCTGTATCACAACAATTATAAAGCTTATTTGCATGGTGAGAGGAAGGAAGGCCTTGGGCTGTTGATCCCAGAACATGAACCCAAACAGGTGGAAGTGAAGGCTTAGTTGTCTGAATATCAAAAATTTATGCATTATATTTATCGATGCGAAATCTCTTTAGATACGCATCAATGGAAGTAAACGTTTTCTTGTAATAAATTGTTGGAGAAAATTAGACCAATCAGCATAGGGCATTCAAAAAATTTGAATTTATATTCATATTCAAATATAATATGAATTCCTTTTTTAGAGTTGCTTATATCATTAAATTGTATCAGTTACACGATTTCAGTTTGTCTTTGCCATTATTTTTCTTGATTGGAACCGGGTTAAAGTTTGACTAATTTCAGGGGTGCACAGCCCACAGGTCCTGTACAAGAAGTTTTTCGCAAGTATACTTTAGATAATTTAAAGGAAAATTTTCCAAGTCCAATCCTTTAGAAATTGTTTACATTTAGACTACGTTTGGATATTGTGCTAAGTTGAGATCTCTATGAATAATAGTGAGTTGAGATCATAGAGTGAATTATGTGAGGGTCACCTAAAATGAGTTTAGATGTAGTTATGGGAAATTGAAAAAGATTATGGATTCCGTGTGTAAAGAGATGTTGAGTTGAAAAAGGTTGTGAGTCTCATGTATAAAGAGGTTTTGAGTTTAGATGAGTTTAGTAATTTGAGAGTTCGATGTTTAGATGTTAGAAGAGATCTAAATCTGAATCAAACTCAGCAAGGTCAAGGAACCAAACGCAACCTTAAGGGTTTGAATCTTTGGACCTAGAGGGAGCATACCATAAAAACCAAGAAGTTAACTCTTAAGCCAACCCGTTGGAATTCAAAATTGAACATTACATTTTAGTTTGACATTTTAAGTTATGAACATAATCGTAGGCTCTTAAATCTTGAACCCGTAGGCAATGTCGAATGATGTTTTCCATTTTGATAATTATGTCTAAGGAGAGCTTAGTAGGGTATTATACTCGTTTACCTTATCATTGTGCCACCAATATCTAGGCTAAGCTTCCTGTTGGCCTGTCAATGGATCTTTACTTCTTATATATAAATATCAGATCCCTTGGCTTTTTGATATTATATATATTATGATAGATGAGAAATAGAATATTCCATGCTATCCAGCAATCTGTGGGAAACTATTTAAGACTGTGACTAAATAAGAAAGAAAGAAGAAAAAATTGGATGAGAAAATGAGCA
>QEOT01008175.1:34826-69745 GCA_003123785.1 Pterocarya stenoptera | reverse complement strand
AAAAAAAAAAAAAAAAAAAACGGAGAAAAAATCAGATCTGAACAAAAACAAAAAAAATTGCGATTGAAAGTTTGAAACCCAAAGAAATCTCTGAAGCAGGAGCTGCGAGAAATTACTGCCAAGGTGATGTGCAGTGGCCACCGGAAAGAGACGTGCAGGAGAGAAGGAGAAGGAGCCGTGCGGGAGAGAGGGCAGGAAGACTGGAACGAGCCGCGTGCGGGACAGAGTTTGTAGTAAATAATACAAATAGAAATTAGGTAAAATTTGAGCTATATTAGTTAAATGATATTTTTAAATACAAATTTTTTTATGTACAATTATTTTTATATATTTTTTTACATATTTTCTTAACATGATTGACTGCTTCTTTTAATACAAGATAATTATTTTTTCAATCACATCAATATAAAGCACAAAAATAAAAATAAAAATAAAAATAAATCAATGTCACTATTCAATTCATTCGCAGTTTTGCACATTGGTACAGGCCTTTCGATGCTTTACTCTAAAAGAGTCAGTTCTAGAAATCAGTAGTGAGTAATACTAAAAAGAAGCCATTGTAGTAGTGCACACTTTGCACTCACTACGTGACTTCTTCTCCTCCTCTCAATTTTTTTTCTTCTCTTATATGCTCTCCCATTCTCTCTGTCGCAACTCTCTCTCTCTCTCTCTTCACTCTCTCTCTTCACTCTCTCACTCTCTCTCTCATCACTCTCTCTCTCGTCACTCTCTCTCTCTCTCGCCTGCTCTCTCTCTCATCGTCCAGCTCTCATCTCTCTCTCATCCTCGCTCTCTTTCTCATTTGCTCTCACTCGCGCTAGGTCTCTCTCATTCGTCTCTCTCTCATCACTCTTTCTCATTTGTCTCTTTCAATCCGATAATTTTAACTTTAAGAGATGGGCGGTCTGGATAAAATCACATATTGTGTACAAAAGTAGCTGCTGCCAAGAGTGACTTCTCTCCAAATTTTTTTTTTTCTTTAATGTATAACGATATCGTCTTGGCTATTTTATTTGTTAAACATAGTTATATTTTTTACTAAATGAATATCATCTTTTTTTAAAAAAAATAAAAAAATCTTATCGATAAATATAACCCATTTCAAATGAAATTAAGAGGATGATTATATTAAAAAAAAAAAAGGTTTTGTTTTCTTGATAGTTTATTCTATCATGGGCCTCTGTTTTATGATTAATTATCGTGTTTATTTGTCTGCGTGCATGTATGCTTCTAGGTTATATTTCCACCTATTTACATTTATTTTTTTTCTTTTTTTTTTCAAACTGTTATAAGAATGGAGAAAAATGAAAATTAATTAACTTATAAATATTTTACAATTCTATACAAATTAGATAATAATTTTATAAAATTAAGAATTATTTTTAATGATATGGCGTGCATGATTGCATTGATAAAATGTAAACTACTTATAAAATAATTATAGATGTAACATTACCTATGCGTAACCTCTTAATTCAAATTTCCACATCATTAGCAATCACTCATGAAAAACTATTAGTTTTGGCAAACACCTCCAATTTCCAAACTATATATCAACAAATTTTAAATATACTCAATTTTCCTTTTAAAACATCCAAATTACCTCTAACAATTTTAAAAATGAAATATAACCATATTAAATCTAAAAATTAGAAAAATGAAAAATAAAAAGGAAAAAAAGGTGACCCAAAAAGAAAAAAATTACAATTCCCAATTATTTAGTTTTAATGAATTATCTCATTTGACGTTTATTATATTAGCTAGGGGTCTAAACTGATAATTAACCTGAGAGTGATTACAAATAATTGGGTGGACGTTATTCGAAGGGATTAATATATATATGTACGGATGCTTCTTAATTGGACAATTATTTATCTCGATCAGCTTGCTTGATATGCCCATAGAGGTCCTGCATAATTTATATATATATAAAAGTAATGCTAGATATAGTCATAGAGTGCATAAACGCTATGTAATCTTTTTGAAAAAGAGTGAAGTTTAATATTAAAAATTAAATTTTTTTTTTTTTTTCACGTGGGTTCTGTATTTTATCCATTTTTTTAAAAAGGATTATGCGATACTTGTAAAGTATTCTATGACTGCAAATATCATTTCTCATATGTATATATATATGCCGAACTGGTACAAAAGAGAAATGATATTTGCAGTCGTGAAGTGTGCAAGCGTCGCGTAATTATTTTGAAAACAGTGAGTAAATACATGATTCATATTAAGAAATTAAAATAATATTTGCAGTCGTGAAGTGTGCAAGCGTTACATAATTATTTAAAAAAAATGAGTAAATATAATTCACATTAAAAAATTAATTTTTTAATAATAAACTCTACTCAAAACGATTTATACAAAATCTCAAAATCTTTAGACGTCGTCAATAGAGAAAGCTGGAAGAAGAAAGAAAATAATTAATAAAGAAGTAAATGTTCCCATGAATATGCCAAATGAAGTAATTATCTGTTTGCTATCGACATGGCTCTTAAATAGATTTTCCAGATCATATGAGTAGCAGCAGAAGAATCTTATGCTATGTACGATATGCTAGCATCTTTAAAGAATTAATTAAAGGTCTAGCTATTAGATGTTCCAGCCTGCATGAGCTAGCTGCATGGCTGGCCAACGATGTTTATTTATTTTAATCACTGAAATATATTAAAATATATATACCAAAGTTGGGGTGTAATTCGAAATCTAGCTCATCTCCATGAGTAAAAACAAACTCTATCATGCTTCCTTCGATTCTACATCAATCCATCTTTATTAACCAGGGTTTCTCGAGGTCTGGCTGGACAGTAACGTATTGGCACTGGCCAGGCCAGATCACCTCGAAAAAAGTGATTGTCACAGTGATGGGCTTGATGATCTTGATGATTAGTTTGATAGATATGATTGGCCTCTAGTATCATAATCTTCTCGAAACAATGGAGTTAAAACACTAAATAATCCAGACATTAACGATTAGCACGTATCTGGTTGGCAAACCAACCAGAAAACATACATTAATATGCTCTGTGTGTGTGTGTATTTGCTGGCATACATGTTGGTCTGATGGTTACTGGTAGCAAGGAATACTGCCATTAATCTTCCAAGATAATGTTCAACGTTGTTTGAATCAGTTGCCAGCACAGGTTTTTACACCTTAATGTTTCTTCAGTGGGACACGCATGCAACGTGGTGGTTGAACTGATTCCTTGCTGCTGCCATTTCGATTCTCTCCCATTTTTCCTTCCTCTTGGTCTCTTCTTGGTGAGCTCTGGATTCTCTGAGGTCGATCGCTTGGAGGCATTCGGAGTAGAGAATAGAATCCATTTCTTCCAGCATCGTCTTCACATTTTGTGTCAATTGCCGGACGCTTTTGCTCCAATGCCATTTGAGGTTTTTCTCCATGCCTTCAACAACAACGGGAAATATTTCTTCTATTGCGAGTGATGCCATCGTTACAAACTGCTCGTTGTTCCACAGATAGAGCGCGCGCTCAGCAACCTGGTCCAAAATTATAGGAAACTAAGGTTGTCAGGAAATAGTAGAAGAGAAATTCACAAAGCAGAAGATCTTGGGTAGCTTGACCTTCTTTTCCAGACAGACGATAAAGAAAGCCGTTCACCAGGACAATATATACTAATACAATAAGCAAAGTGCAAACAATTGCAAAGACATGACAATACGCACATAATAGGAAGCCAATTGATTCCTATGCGCAGTACTCTCAAGCTCCAATTTGAGCTCAATGCTAGAGTGTCTTGGGCTCTTGAAGAGCCTTGAGAAGCTGCAGCAGCTAACTGCATGAATTTTCATTTTCAAGCATCGCTAAAGCAATATTCACGAGGATAATATATATACCAGTACGCTTTGACAGCAGAAAAATCTTAATCGTTAAGAAAACAAAAGTGGAATGGCACGCCGAGTTTTAGCATGCAGTTGTAGATTCTAAATTCCCTCTTGTTCAATACAAGTGATTTTCAAAGAAGATGGAAGCGTTGATAGACTAAATAAAGTTTTTCCAGGACCCTTTTACAAAATTCAGCACAAGAAAGACCTTTAAACTCAAATAAATTAAAGATTTTAAAGAGAACTAGCTATGAATTATGAGAGAATCAATTTGAGAAACGGTCTCGTTGAGCTTACCTGGGAGTTCCAACTGTTCAAACATTTTGTGATCTGGGTGCACATAGGCAGTGCTAACTTCCTATACTGACCAGGATCTAAATTCTCCACCAGCTCCTCCAACTCCCCTATGAGGAAAACTTCCTTCTGGCAATTGGTGACAGGCCAATACCTCAGAATTCCTCTAACAATAACCCCTCCCAGCACAGGCTCCTTTTGCAAAAACTGGGAAACACAATAAGCCAGCTGCCTATGGTAAGCCTGCATCCCCTTTGTCTTGTGCAGAGGAATTAACACTCTCATTAAGAACAACTTGTGCTCTTCTTTGAGTGGAACTGTAAAACCATGGATGATACTTCCCCAAATCTCAAGCAGCTCCACGATGCCAAAGTGCCTCTCTGTCTCAAATATGAAGTGCAAGAACACGTCGTTCATTGATTTCCGCATGAATGAACGATAGAAGGTGAATCTCAAATATATCCGGTGGTATATGTTCTTCAAGCATTCACGTTCCCTTGGATCTTCAGACTGGAAAAGAGAGAGGAGCTCAAGAAGGAAAGGATGGTCGAAATGATCTCGAAGTATCTCAGGATCTGTGTTGGTAACTAGTCGTAGGAGGATATCATAAACAACTTGGAGGTGCGACCATGCTGGTGAAAAGGTAGAAATGAGGTCTTCATCATCAAGCAAATCTGGGGTGATGGAGGAGGTATTAGAAGGTGGAGGGAGTGGACGAAACAGGTTGGTCGATAGCATGGACATGAGGGGCGCCAAAATTTGATTACGTAGTGGTACTTTCTTCAACTTAACGACGGAGAGGAGTTGAGTGAGCTTCTGCCTCTTAAGATCTTGCTGTGAAGGAGATTCAAGAGGATCGGTGAAGGTGAAGATCAGGGTACAGTAAGAGATGATAGAAAGAATTTCTTCGTTTTCAGAACTGGAGAAATGGATGTCATGCTTACTTCTAGGTTTATCCTTGGAATCTAGATCAAATAGGTACTGAAGGGTGGCAGATTTTTTCTTTGGAGGGGCAGTGGGGGAGTCTCTTTGAGCAGCCATTTCACCCCCTCCCTTTTCTTCCTATTTGCTTCTCCACTAACTACTGCTAGGAGATTATTGTTCAGGATGGTTTTTCTTATATTTCTTGTAGGTGCTGAAGAAAAAAGAATGTCTGGATATTTTCTCTTTTATCTTTGTTGTTCGTTGGGTTGTGAAAGAAGAAACGAAAGGACAGTTGATGTTCTGTAGATAGGAAATATTGTAATATCCGACCCATTATGGGAGTATCGAGTTTTCATAAAAATGTGACAGGAAAAGTGAGTGTGCCTTTGAGGACCTTTCTTGTTTATGCTCCTCATCTGGATGATCGCCACGTGGGCTATCCTGATTATTGTTAGTTGGTGACCAAAAAATAACAGCTGCTTTCGACTCATAAGAGCATATTAGCAACAGGACAAACTACTTAATAATTTGAAGTGCAGCATGCATGTGCCGCACCAACCGGCAGTCGGAACATTTTGAATACCACCTCATCAAATGGTAGCTTGAAGAAAAAGCCAACCAAATGGGCTTTCCAATCGACATAGCCTACCAATTATACCTCTTGACGCTGTCTTCAACACCAAAAGGGCCGCCAGATACCTCGTAGAAGATTAGGAAAACAAGAGGTGTAATTGAAACCTTTTGAAAATCATCCAACTTGGGAGACGATCCTTCACCCAAATCCACATACTCCATCCAGAAGTTTGCTAGCTTAATGAAATTTTCTGTTTATGCATAACTTCAAATAATTTTTCTGTTCTGAAAGCTCACTCATCAAGTAAAATACAAGTAATGGCTCGCTCTGTATCTCGTTTATGCTTACAACTTACAAGGGTCTAATCAAGCAAGGTGCTCGTGAACAGCTCAGACTTCGCTAGTGAAGTCATTAAACCACTTAAATGAACCGAGCTCAACATTAATATCAATTTGGATCATTCAACAGGCAATCTTGAACAAGGCCAACCAAAAAAAAAAAAAAAAAGAGTGCTGCATATACTTAGTTATAAATGAATTCGCATTTCCTGAGCTCTGTGCGTGCGCTATTAGTTATATGCTTCTTGTACTTGCTTCTTGCTCATACAAAAAGACAGTTAAAAAAAACAAGAACCAGAAAGAACAAGAAAAGAGAACAACTTGGCAAATCTTTACAATAAGACGAAGGATGAAGCTTTATTGATGAATCCTGAAGGTAACTAGCAAGTGATGGCCAGGGGGGTTCATCCATATACCAGAAAACAAAAGGCTGTTATCGATTTGATTGTAATGCATTAAAAAAGAAGAAGAAGATAATAGGAGTACATAAAAACATGAGCGAGGGCTGGGAAAAGCTACAGCGGTTGAGGTGGCGATGTGTCACGACATTTACAGAGGTGGCTGGATCAGCGGGCTGCCACGCGTCATATTAGGATTTAGAAATATTTTAGTAAAAGAAAAAACTCATAAAAAGATTTTAGCAATTTTTTTTTTTTATAAGAGGATAGTCATCTATTCAATAGTGACCCCATCTAATTTTATTAATAATTCTTTATTTGTAGTGAAAGAATATCGTGGTAACAAACAAGATATTTGAATTTTACTTAATTTTAGCATCCCTTACTTAATTTCTAGTAAGATAAATGATCTGTTCAGCAATTTTTTTTCCTTTCATTAGTTAAATTTAGATTAAAAATTTCAAAAAATGACATTTTTGAATTATCTAAAAATAAATAAATTCAATCAACAAATGTAATCATGTATATTAATTTAAAATAAATTCAATTTTATAAAAATTAAACCAAAGAGTAAAAGAATGTCAATTTTTATAAAATTTAATTTATTTTTAATTAAATTACATGATTACGTTAGTTAATTGAATTTATTTTCTTCTAGATTATACAAGAAGGTCATGTTTTGAGATTTTTAATCCAAATTTAAAGAACAAAAAAAAAATTAATTGTATAATAAAACAATAGTAAAAGAGATGTAAATATCATTACCCTTTTTAGTATAGTGCTGCAATCCAGTACTTCAATTTGTCCCTCCGAGTGTATTTTTAGTACATTTTGAATTTTTTAATATTTATTTTAAATGTTAAAAAAAATACAAATTTATTAGTGATAATTTTTTTTAAAGATTTTAAAAAATAAATACATTATCGACGCATTTGAGGAGGCAAATTGAAGGAACAACCTGGCATTTTTTTTTTTCCTAGTATATTGCTTTCTTTCGTAAGACGCTTGTGAATGGGAGTCCGAGGTAGATCGGTTGAGTTTTAATTTCTTATTACTTTAATTAAAAATTAATAAAAACGTAATAATTAGAAAATATAAAAGAAAATATACATACAAATGCACTGACGATAATTTAAATGATACGTTTGGGAGAGTATAATTTAAAGGGTGGGGCAACTCTCTTACCGCTGGGTGTAACGGCCAGTGGTTTTTTTTTTTTTTTATCACATTTTTTTATACATTTAAAAATTTTAAAAAAAAATTATATTAATACATTTAAAATCACTTCCTTAATCACTGACTGAAAAGAAAATAATTTTTTTTTTTTTACTAAGTGGTCAAATGGAAGTGTGTCAAATGCATGAGGCAAACTAGTGTTTTCCTAATTTAAATGATAAGAATAATTTTTTTTTTTTATGATAACCCAAATGGCCAAATTTATAAAACTTACCCCCCTAAAATTACGTTTGGCGTTGGTTTTTTTTGAAGAAGATGCTGATAGCTGCTTAATTCGTATTTTTATCTAAAAGAGTACTGTTATACATCAGTCACATGTTATACATCAGCTACAGTTTTACTTCACATTCTATTTTTTCAATTTTATGTCATGTCCATCGCCATCACCTTTATTTAGAGAGACCTCTCTCTCTCCTTAAGCTCTTTTTTTCTTCTACCTATCTCTCTCTCCTCAAGCTCTCTCTCTTTCTAACATCTCTCTCTCCTCTCTTTCTCCTCTCAAGTTCTCCTTAAGTTTTGTTTTATAACGCGTTAAAGGAAAGAGAAGAAAAATAAATAAAAAAATAAAACCTCACCCGTCAGATGTGGGTGTGAAATCAGCAACTGTTGTTCATCTATAGAGTTTTTCTATCTAAAAACACTTTTTAAATAGGGTTTTATTATTCATTATCTACACATATTATGTGTTTTTTTATTTTATTTTATTTTTATTTTTCTTAAATTAATTAAATTATTTTACTTATCATTTATATATCACATATTTGATAATGGAAAAAATATATATATAATGTATGTATGCGAACATGATAATAGAATTTTTTTTTCTTATAATCCAAAAACTATAACAAGAAAAAAGAAAGTAGAAACACACTCCAGGTCGCGGACTCAAAGTAGTTATTAGGGCTGTAATCGAACCGAGCCGAGTCAAGTTTTGGTTTGTCGAGCTCTACTCGACTTAAAATATCTGAGCTCGATATTTATTTATTTATTTTTTGTTCGAGTTCGATTCGATAAGATAAACTCTTAACTCGAGCTCGAGGTCGAACCTGTCCCACAAACGAGTTCGAGTCGAGCCGAGCTTGAATTTTTTTTTTTAAATAAGATTTAATATTTAATCAAATAAATAAATAAAATAAAATAATCTAATATTGAATTTATACAACTAATAAGTATACCTTTATTGAATAATAAAATCTTAAAAAAATTTATAAAGAATTAAAATATCTAACTAGTTGATATTTATCTAAAATAACAATATATTAGCCTACATATATTATTAATACATACACTTAATATGATAGCATATATCTATTTCACATATAGTTTCCACATACTAGTATATGAAATTATTAAATTTTATCGACTAATTATTATAGAAATTATAAAATATACTTATAAAGTATATTTACTATATAGACATAAGTAATTAGATTACATATTATATATTTAATTATAAAAATGGTATATTTATATTATTAGCTAATACATATATAGGTATATATATAGATGAATGTATATATTTATCAATATATAAATTAGTTTTAATCGAGTCAAGCTAACGAGTCGACTCGAGTATAAACGAGTGAGCCTTAACGAACCTTAACCAAGTCGAGTCAAGTTTTATCGGGTATGTGTAATTTACAAATCGAGCGGATATCTGCTTTCACGAACGAGCTTTTTTTTTCACAAATTGAGTTCAATTCGAATTTAATCGAATGGACTATCGAGTAGACTGGTTCATTTACGGCCCTCATAGCTATGTAATTCAAGCTCAATTTTACTACTAAGAAAAAGACATGTGTCGTCTCCGTATTGCACCCCAGTAATCACATATACCACGCGCTTTAAAAGGCGTGGACCCACGCACCACACAGCCCATTGCCACTCCCACCCGAGACGACTCCCGCTTCCAAAACTCTCTTCTAAACCCGGAAAACACAGCCGTGGGTTCAAAAATCACACTCCTATCCGTCGGCTCTGTCTCTATCTCAAAATCTCTTCGAAACTCGTATCTAAACCGAAACCGAAACCGAAAACGACGAGTAGAAGAAAAAGGAATACCCATTGAGATATAAACCATGGAAACGCCTACAATCAAGCACCCAAATCTGAACCAAACGGCAAAAGTACTTGATTTTCCTTTGAAATCCCAAACCAACTCACACTCTCATTCTCCGAGCTTTCTTCAGCCCAACGGCTTCAACTCCTCCGAGCTCCCAATCTCCGACATAGAGATGATAGCCATACAGTCCATGGAGTACACGAGTCTCAAGGACCTGTTGCCGCTGTCGAGCTTGTCACCGACAATCAACTCGAGCTGGTACGACGAGATCCCGATCAAGAATCCGCTGGTCAAGCACGCTGCTCTGGCTTATCTCCAGCCTATGTCGACACCTCGGGAGGCCGGGGACAAGGGCTTCTTCGGGAGGCTCAGGGAGCAATATTGCTCTTGCGAGGGCGGCTGCTTATGGTGGCTCGGCTATGTCGTTTCGATAATTAAGGAAGCTTTTCGAGAGAGAAGAGAGATTCTGTACTATGATGAGGATGAAGGGGAAGAAGACGAGGATGATGATGACGATGATGAGAAGGTTGACTGAGATAGAGAGACAGAGAGAGCAGAGATGCTTTTTTGCAACCATGGAGGTTTGACCGGTAGATAGACATTATGAATTTCTTCAATTTGTGAATAGATTTTCTTTCTCTCTTTTTTTAATAACAATAAAATAATTAATATTTTTATATAAGTTCTCTTATACATTTTTTTGCGATTGATTTTTGTATGTAATACAGGATTAGAGATTGTGTTCAAACAATTAAAATATATAGAACTCTATGGATTCGTGGCGGAGACTTGAATTTTTTTGCTATATTATATGGCCATTTTTCTCAATTTTTTTTATCACATGATTATCGTTGCACGAAAGTTTGTTCAGCATGGAATGATTTTTTTTTTTTTTAAATTATATTGAAAGAAGAACAAGATAAGTACAAAATCAGTTTTTTCTTTTGAAAAAAAAAAAAAAAAAAGCTGTATCATGACACTTGAATGAATTTTTGCACGTTCAAGGGTTGTTAAAGACGGGAAAGTCAATTTGATAGGACTACATCAATGATGATGATCCATAAAATTGATAGGAAGCATTACTGTTCTCTTTTCAAACAGATCCAAGGCATAAACTAGGATCCCATCTTAATTGCAAGCATAGTTATAAGGATTGTTTTTAATCATCTATCTAATTCCCAAAATTTGATTATTTTGGGAGGTAATTACTAACAAAAATATCAGGTTTCGATGAAATTTATGAAATTTTGCTGCATTCAAATCTGTGTGTTAACAGACCATTTGTTGTGAACTTGTGGAATCTATCACAATTTTAAATGTCAAAGCACATCAATCATTTTTTAACTTAACTCATGCGGAAAACTTCCATATCAATAATGTGTTGGGTTTATTAAAACTGAGACTTTATATATATATATTTTATTTTATATGAGCATATAAAATATTTGTATTTATTAAATTTATATTTATTTAAATGAAATGTAATTAAGATTTTAAATAAAGTATTTAGCTTTTTATCTATATTAGACGACAAGATGATTATCATTTACTAATTTTACAAATTTATTTGTTGAGTTTTTTTTTTTTTATTTATTTTGCTATTGATGCAACTGAGGACGCTGAAAAAGCTATGGACTGGTCCATCCAACCAATATCAAGAGACACCAAATTTTTTCCTTAATAACTATAATCGATGTCCGTATTCGATTACGCAGTGGGCGCGGATGTATCCCTAGTATCTCTATTCGANTTTAAAATTTTTTTTTTTATTTTTTTTTTTTTTTTTTTTTTGCTATTGATGCAACTGAGGACGCTGAAAAAGCTATGGACTGGTCCATCCAACCAATATCAAGAGACACCAAATTTTTTCCTTAATAACTCTTTTAAAAGTTGGAGTCTAAGGAAAATATATTGAGACTATAATCGATGTCCGTATTCGATTACGCAGTGGGCGCGGATGTATCCCTATTATCTCTATTCGACTTTGTCTGCTAGACTTTCAAAGTGAAAAAGATCCATCTCAAGTTCGTTGAGTTTGTTTGTATTAAAGTTACGAACTGGTAAGTTGAAGTCTCATTATAAAAACTTGCCTTCAACCAAAAAAAAAAAAAACATTTTTTTCCACCGGTAAGGAAGCATGTGATTTAGGACATTCTATTCTACTCTTACCTTAAAGTCTTCCGTGGATAGGCCCCGTCATCCATGAATATGACATTTCTTCACCACTTCCGCATTTTTAGTGTCTTGCCGACGCCCCTCGCGCGCGTGAATACAAGTTGAGTCAGTGACCAGTATTACCGCAACCGCACGTTACGAGGGTATTCAGGGGAATGTTTGTCTTTACTTTACCTGCTCTGAAAGTCAAAATCGCCCCATCTTTTTCTGAATTCCACTACATTTCTTGTGCTCTAAGATTTAAGTTTAATCGCGCTCACGCATACAAAATATGTTCTTTGTCACGCCTTGATTGACTCCCCATTTGTTTAGTGACCTGATGCTAGGCTCAGAGTGACAAGAATTATATGACTCATCTGGTTCTTAAAAAAAAACACCAAAGGAAAAGGAAAAGGAAAAATAAAGACTCCAGACCTCTTTTTTATCCTCAAGTTGCATATTTCGATTTATGAACTTCGAATATNATTTCTTCACCACTTCCGCATTTTTAGTGTCTTGCCGACGCCCCTCGCGCGCGTGAATACAAGTTGAGTCAGTGACCAGTATTACCGCAACCGCACGTTACGAGGGGATTCAGGGGAATGTTTGTCTTTACTTTACCTGCTCTGAAAGTCAAAATCGCCCCATCTTTTTCTGAATTCCACTACATTTCTTGTGCTCTAAGATTTAAGTTTAATCACGCTCACTCACACAAAATATGTTCTTTGTCACGCCTTGATTGACTCCCCATTTGTTTAGTGACCTGATGCTAGGCTCAGAGTGACAAGAATTATATGACTCATCTGGTTCTTAAAAAAAAACACCAAAGGAAAAGGAAAAGGAAAAATAAAGACTCCAGACCTCTTTTTTATCCTCAAGTTGCATATTTCGATTTATGAACTTCGAATAAATTCAGCAATTATATTCCCCATAACTAAAATGTACAACTTTTTCAAGTAATATATACATTGACTGGTGGAAAAGAAAATATACATTGTCAGCTAGAACTTGTGTCTCATTATGCTATTACAACACATCTATGGACTCTAACTGGCCATGTATCTCTAGTTTCCCAGTTTTTTCAGTAACTGCAGTCGCCACTCATTTAAGGGGGAAACACAAAACTGCAGTCACCAATAATCCTTACATGAGCAATGCCCATCTCTGAAGTGGTGAAAGATCTTAGAGTCTCCCACAATTATTTCTCTCCTAGTAAACTCTGAAATCTTCTTTGCAGCACTGTGGCAAGCTTCACATATTCTAGTGTTCTTTCTTACAAGAACAGGGCTTCCCAACTTAGTAGATATCAAGCCAAAAGCAATAGCCAGTCTTACGCTGTGTTTCTGTGATGAGTTTGCTCTTCTCTTTCCCATGTCTGATGGTCTGAACTTGCTAACACTGTGAACATAAATGTCTTCCCCTATCTTCCTCGTGATTGTATCTAATGCATCATAAATCATGTTTGTTTCAGCATGGGACTGGTCTTCGTTGATGAATCTGCAAGTTTTACCATTGTTTTCGACCACACTGCATGCCTTCGTCCTCTCCAACCCTTCGTTTATCATATGAATTTTAATTCGCTCTACATCTCCCCACCTTCCAGCTTCAGCATACATATTAGAAAGCAAGACATAGCACCCAGTATTATCATGCTCTAGGGATAGTATATGCTTAGCAGCAAGTTCAGCTAATTCTATGTTTCCATTGTTTCTGCTTGCAGTCAGCAATGATCCCCATATCCTGGCTGTGGGGGCCAAAGGAATTTCTGCAATGAATCTCTTGGCTAGCTCAAGATTGCTGGTGCGGCCAATAAGATCAATCATACAGCCATAATGCTCTATTCCAGGATCGATATTGTAGTCCCTCTTCATCGAATTATAGTATTCCCACCCTTCATCAACCATACCAGAAATGCTACAAGATGATAGCAGGGAAACAAAGGTGCTTTCATTGGGTTTGAAGCCATTCTCCTTCATCTTAGAGAACAACTGAACAGAAAATTTCCCAAACCCATGAATGGCATATGCCATAATGACCGTATTCCATGAAACCACATCCTTATACAACATGCGATCAAAAACTTCTCTTGCAGTCCCTAAATCCCCACATTTAGCATACATGTAAACAATTGAATTCAAGATGAAGGTATTGGTACCAAGCTCTGATTTAATGATAAAATCGTGGATTTGCTTCCCTTCTCTCAATGAGGCTAATTCAGAAAAGGTTGGTAGAATGCTTGCAAATGTAAATGCATCTGATTTAAAAGGCTGGTCCCAAATTCCTCGAAATAGACCCAAGGCCTCATCGTTCCAACCATTCTGTACATAAGCAGCGAGCATGGCATTCCATGATATAAGGTTACTTCCAGTCATCTGACCAAATACACGTTCTGCCAGATTCAACACTCCGCATTCTCCATACATGACAACTAAAGCGGTTTCCAAGACTGAATGAGGAAGAAGACCTTTTCTAAGGGCATAGCCATGGACAGATTTACCCTGTAACTGTGCACAAGAGGGGAGCACATTTATCATTGTGACTACATCAGGATTCAAGCCATCGGCATCTTGCATCCTTTTCAAGCAAGAAAATGAATCAAAAGGACAAAAATTTAGTGCATATCCTCCTATCATTGCATTCCAAGCCACAATGTTTCTTGGAGAAATCCTGTCAAACAACCTCTCTGCATAATCCATCCTACCACATTTGCCATACATGTCAATAAGTGATGTCTGAACCATGTAATGCAATTCAAAACCACACCTGAGCACTCGGCAGTGAATTTCCTTCCCACTTTGAAGACAACAACCAAGAGAACAAGCACCAAGTGCGCTGATCATGCTAATTCTGTCAGGTTTCATTCCAAGTGCCTGCATTTCAAAGAAACAAACCAATGAGCTCCAAACATTCCCAACGGCAACATATCCGCTAATCATAGAGTTCCAAGATACCAAGTCTCTAACTGGCATTTCACCAAACACCCTCTCTGCAAGCTCAATATATCCCATCTTCGCATACATACTGATAAGTGAATTACAAACGTAAACATCCAAATCCATCCCGATCTTAATGATATTTGCGTGAACTTTCTGCCCTTCCATCAAGGACAACAATCCTGTACACGCCTTGATAACAAACGGATAAGTGAAATTATCAGCTCGAACACCTTCATATCCCATTCTACAATAAACATTAATTGCCTCCCTAAAAAAGCCATTTTTGGTGAACCCTTTAATCATAACATTCCAGATATACGTATCGAAATGGTTCATTTTCTCAAACAGGTAGAGAGCATGTTCAATATACCCAGCGTCAACGAAATGAGAGAGAGCCCGTGTGAGCGAAAGAGTGCGTGGTTCAACCAAACCCTTTACATTATTCGATCGATTCCTATCAAGAGAAGCTGTTTTGGAGATTTTTGGGTTGTTTACAAGCCCGGGTTTCCAGTTTGTTTTCATCGTTTCGACTTGTTTGCGCGAAGCATCTTCGGGTGCGTTGGAGTTGTAGAAGTGGGCATGAGCAAGCGTTACTGCCATTGTCAGATGTGGGGGGGGGGGGGGGGTGGGTTGCTTTGAACTTTAGTTCAGGATAAGTAGCCGTTGAAAACCATGGATTCTTGCTTCTCTACAAGTATGACAATTTGATACAGTTTATGACGTCGTTGTCTCTGCGCGTTTTACTTTTCTTGGCCGATGTTTTGAGCGTTCTAAAGTGTTGTTACTGAAGAGATTCCTTGGAGAGTGCCGCTTCTAAACCGGTCGGGCTGCGGCTGCTTTTATCAGTGTAACAACCTTCCTCACATCTGCTGCCACGTCACAAATTTTCTCAAACTTACAATACACTCGTCCACATGGTAAGACACTAAAATCAAAAGCGGAAGAAGCGAGGCCAAGAGGAGATTTTCCATTTTCTTAGCACAGCCGCTTAAAAACCAGAGTTCCACCGCCACCAATTTAACGCCGACATTCGTTGCCCCCCATCGCAGTCCTTCACCCAGACCAATCCTCTTTTATTTCGCATATTTGCCTCTGTGAAGAAATGTGAATTAGAGGTGGCCAACATGCAGATATTAACCATCCCACTTGATCAAAACAAAGACAACTAGATGAATGACTGAAAAGAAACCACTACCTCATTCGATAGAAAAGAAGAAAACAAAAATGTCAAAATATCCCAAAATGAGCAACAAAACCACATAACATATAACAATGCACCAACAGAAAATTATGCTCAATCATACGACAAGCCTCTGTTTTGACACCCAAAATCAGAGCAACCCACGTCCAACAGCTCTTTCACGCCTTTTTCCTCAGCAACAGATAACGCCAACCAACCGTGCCATTTCGTTGAGTACCATAGTTCGATTTTACTCCTTCGCCTCTCACCATGGTTTATAGTCAACGAATGGTTGCTGGAGACTGCAAGGCAAAACACAACACATACGGCAAGCCTCCATTACATGTTTCCTGTCAATGCTAGTAAGTCACTCCATCAACCTCTCTCTCTCTCTCTCTGCCCTTGCTCGTGCTCATGCCTTCACACCGCTGTCGCCAAGCCACTCCATTGCGACAATGTAGCAACTTGTCACACCACAAGGCCAACCGCCACCTCCTATGCATTCAGCCTTAATCCCCCGATAAGCCTATCTCCTTTCTAGAGAGATTCGCGACGGTGGCAAGAAGGATATGATGTTTCCTATTGGGCGACGAAGCATAAATCTTCTTGTTCCAAGAAACCCAAAAAAATAAAATCTGATAGCAAAGGCGATGAAGCATAAATCTTACCCATATCGATCTACTGAAGTTTTTGTCTGGAATTTTAGGATTTAAAATGTAAAAGAAGTTGTGGGTGCGTGGCGGAAAATAATTGAGTTGTAGGGCTCAGAATTTTGGATCAACTGATGTGAGCTCACATGGTAATTGAGTTGTGAAGCCCACGTGGCAATCAACTATTTGAAGGCTGTTATTTGAGAAAGCTCAGACTGACCGGCTGGAAGATAAACTCTTCCTTAGAATTCCAAATTGGTAATCTGTCGGTTCTAAGCTTTTACTCCACTAATAGTGTGCCTTAACATATCAGTATGGAAGATGCCAAACAGATCGATTCATTCAAATATATCCCTTTTTTTTCTTGACTAATATATATGAATAATTATCATGTAATCTCGAATTAAATGTGTGTGGCATTCACATCTAATTTTAAAAATGTCATATAATTTAATGATATGATCTTTTGTGTTTGACAAGAGACTCATGTGATTATAATATATAATCTGTTTTAAAACTCAAGATATTGGACATCTCTCTCTTAGAATGAGATCTCAATTCTAACAACGGTTTCATTAGATATCTTACAATTAGAATTATTCTTTTTATCTATCGAGTTCTTCCATTATTGTGAACCCCAATTAGATTAAGGCATGATACACTTTTTTGTTATTGGTAGAGATGTAGCCAGTCCGGTCCGGTTCAGTTATGGATATATTATATAATCGAACTGGTATACACTGATTTTGAAATTTGAAAAATCGATATCTTATTGGTTACACTCTTAAACTGGTGCTTCCGGTTTTACTGATTTCGATCCGATTTTTCTAGTTTTATTACAGTATTAGTGGATTATATAATTAGTATAACTATACTATAGTGATATAGTGATATATAGTGGATTATATAGGGATATATTATTAGTATAACTACCAATACTATAGTGATTTATACAGATATTTATATATAGTGCATTACTAATAGTATTAGTATTAGTATTGGTATATATATAATAGTATCATATAGTGATTAGTATTTGATTATGTATGTTAGTGATAATATGTTAGTGTCTAACTTATTTATATATTTGCTTATATATATTAGTGATAATATGATGGTTATATACACTTTTTATGTGTATAAGATCAAATGTATAGAAATGTATTTATAAAAAATGATATATATTATAATTTATTATACTATAAAATGTATTTATCCTTCATATATATAGTTTATATTAATAACATATGATAAAATGTTCATATTTAAGATTAAAATTTTATGTTATAAAATTAAAATTTTTAATGATAATGTTATATAAAATGTTATATTAAGATTTATAAGATTAATTTTATGTTATATCAAATGTTATATTAATTTTACGTTATTAGATTATTATTATACATGAATAATTGGATTTTAAAATTTAATATTATATTAATTAGCAATTTAGCATATAATATAAAATTATTTTATATATAATTACATTTTATATATAAAAATTATATATAGTATAAAAAATCAAATAAAAAATATTTAATATAATATAAAAAATTAATATATATATATGAACTGGTCCGATCCGGTGCTAGAAAAAATAAATAAATAAAAATGAACCAATTTCAACTGATTTTGAGAAAAATAAAACCGATACAAGACCAAACTAATTTTAAATTGGATCAAACCGATTGGTTCACCGGGATTTCTTTTTTTCACTCCTAGTTATTGGGAAAACTCAAGTACTCTCTTTCGGTCTATGAAATGGCGCTTGCAAATTTTTTTCTTTATGGGCGAAACAATCGACCTGTTGATATTGGAAAAGCCGAAAGATTCTTCCACTATAACATTTATGGGCCCAATGGAATTCATAGGTATAGAAAGAAGTCTTGTCAAATAGAATACTATAAATTATTAAAAATATATTTAGAATAATATGATTAAATTAATTATATAATTAAAAAGGAAATAATTAAGAATTAGCAAAATTGTCATGATATTATTCTAATAATAAATAGTTTTTCTAATCCTTAGTGCATTCATAATTTAAAATGGATTTGGACTAGAATTATTACTTGAATTCTAGTATATAGAGTGGAAAGAGATAAATACATGGTGTTATGGTAAATAACTAGAGAAATATTTTAGCTGCAAAGAGATTTTATAAAAGTAAATTTAGAAACTGACGTGATTTGATATGGTACTATTCAAATCTAAAATTACTTTTATTGTGAAGTAAATCTAACGTATAATATGAAATCACGTTTGTTAAGGGGTAAAATTCCTCATGCCCATATGACATCCCAAGTCTAATCTAAAGGGCCATCATTAATTAGAAAGAGACAAAGAGTGGACAAGAAAAAGTAAATGTAAGTGGAAAGAAGGAAAACCACAAAAAAGAGAAAAAAAAATGTGAAAGAAAATAAAACAAGTCAGATACATAAAGGAGGAGTGAGATAAAGTTGTCATTCCTTACCACTCCCAAGGCCAAGGGACATTATAAAAGATCAGGGATTAGATCGGATGAAATGTGGACTTCTGCCATACAGTTAAGCGACTATTATGAGAACACAGAGGTTATCTTCAATCTCAGAATAAGAGCTCCAAAATATCTTCTCTAGAAAAGAGGTCTCCAACCTCCATTGTACAGAGAAAAAGAAGAGATCATGAGAGACGTGGGTAAAATACCCATATTATAGTGAATTTACCTTCTAAACGACTCGTAGACGTAGGCCTAATGCCGAACCACATAAATATGTTTGTTTTCATATCTATTTATATTTTCTGTATTTATTTTCTATATATTCACTGCTATAGATGTACATACGACACTGTACCACTGCTTCGAACCGTCATTGTGGGCTTTGAACCACCTCATCTAGTTTTGTACTACTTCAATAGGCCACAAATGACTTTCTCTTGTTTTGGCTTACTGTGCGATTTTTTGACATTATTAACATAATTTATGACTCTATTTTTTGTAGAATTTTTTTAATGACTGTAACATTGTCGAACTACAAGCTCGCGATGAGCACTCAGCTTTTTTGCATGAGCTTGTGCTAGCTTGCTCGCTCCCTCATGGCTAGCAGTCTGGCTTCCCATTTATTAGAGAGATTAATCTGCTTAGCCTCACGTTCAATTTCTAGTTATAAGGTATATGACAGTTTCTGTTAGTTCAGATACTAACCAACTTTTAATTAGCTTAAGTAAAGTTGCAAATTTGTAAAATAGATCACTTGCCGACTAATCGTTTATATAAATACAATCATCACGTACCGACCATTTTCAATAAATGAGATTTCTTTTGTGCAACATATATGTATGGAAAATACTTTAATTAGCTCCCGATAAGACATTGGTCTCGATAAAAATTTTTATTTTTTTTAATTTCTTTTACTTAGTGATTATGGAAATATTTTAAATGATGTTGTGATTTTTTTTTAAATAATAAAGGGGATTACAAAAATATATAAAAAAATAACAAACGCACTAATCGGGAGCATCTCTCAGGAGTCATTATCGATGGTTGTAGTACTACCCTATATGCATATAATATGTGTGTATTTTTAAGCTATTCTATTATCAAGACGGTGTATGAAGCGCATAATATTAATACACCCTATTTAAATGATAAAAATTCATTTATAATAAAATTTATTTATAATAAAATTTAAATTTTAAACTTTATTTTTTAAATTAAATTATATTATATATAGTCGCTCGCTTTTCTTCGTCATATGACATATATAGTTTGTCTGTCAAAATTTACCTAGAAAATTAAGGACCAGGAATCCAATCTTTTTCACTCTTTCCTCTCTCTCTCTCATGTGTGTGTGTGTGTGTGATGATCTCATATCTGCTAGTCTCACGCAAACAAGCAAGCCCATTTATGTGGAAAGGAAACAAAAAACAAAAAAGGCAGTAACAAAAGACCCACATTACAACGTGGATATATATGCAACCTTCATTTCTCAAATCATGGAGTATTTCTGTATATCTTATAGGGTGTAAAAGTACTAACTTTTGCTGCGCGCAAAGAAGGGCCGGAGAGATGGATTTAACAGGTTTGAGCCACCTCTTTGTAACGGTTTTCCTCTCGGGCTTTGCTGGCTTCACGGTGGTTCCATCCATCACCGATGTCACCATGTTGGCTCTTTGCCCTGGTCAAGATGAGTGCTCCCTCGCAATCTACCTCACTGGTTGCCAACAGGCGGTATGTTTGTGATATAATTTGTTGCCCTTCCTTTCCCTTTCTTCGTGGCTCTTAATTTCATCTTCCTCTGCATGCATGCTCTTAATTTCTTCTGCAAGATGGTTCCAAAATCCAAATTTTAGTGTAAGTTTGAACTTTCTCCCACACAAAAGTCTGCATCTTAAGAGAAACTCCTGCCAGTTTTGAAGGGGGGAAATACTAACTCAGGAACTTACTAAGCACGCTCAGATTTCATGTTTTGCATGCATGTTTAAGAAACTGAGGGAACTCTACAAACAGAAAGCCGATGATCTTTACTTAAATAATATTAAGAGTCATGTAATAGTTTCCGTTTTATTTAATTATTTTTCATTTAATAATTAAGTTCATAGATAAAACTTACATGGTTTCAAATTAAAGGCGTACGTAGATTCGCACGATGATGGAATAAGGTTTAAATGTTCGCACGTGGACGTATATGTAACTCGCAAGGTCCTGAATTATGTCTGTATTCGATCCCTACCTAAACTTCAAACCTACCATGTTGGCTATTCTTAGCCATCTAAATTTTATGATCCATTTCTCGGGAGTACTGTTCCTCCAGAAATTAAGTAGATCAGGGATATCGAATGCTGGGGGCAACGACATATTTGTTCTATGGCGACGAATTAACGTGCATGCTCATGCTTAATTTGGCTGCAACTGGTAGTATCCCGGATCCCCTTTTCCCCCCACAACGTCCAAAGATGGCTTGATTTGGTTTTTTCTGCACTGAGTTTCCAGTGGCCGGAAATGGGCTTAGATATATATACTCAGATCACTCGGTGTTGCATTCCGGCCGACCGGAGTTGGTGATGTGAATTTCACAGAAATTAAGGGTACTGGTGGGTTCTCAATAATATTGTTACTGGCCAGTACGTATAACTTACTAAAGAGATCAGACATAGAGGGGTGGGGGGGAAGCTAGGGAATCTGCTTTCGGTCCTGTCTCATGAAATATGAACATGAGGTGGGATATTTTCTTTTTTTAGTGTACCACTTTATTACTTGACAACGAGACGTGGACTCACCTTTCCGTAACCGACTAACCGGTATTACTTAGGAAACAAGCCAAAAAAAAAAAAAACATTAAACACAAATTAATATATATTCATCATGACAGCTTACAAGTGATCATGATCAGACTTTGACTTAGGACGTTATTTAATGTAGAAGATTAATTTATAGAATTAGGCATAATATTATTGTCGGTAACATGTTGCTAGCTAGCTGTTGAACATTAATTTCTCGTAATATTATCAAAACATACGTAATCACGACAAGGGGGAATTAAAAACGTTTACGTACTTTAATTAATCCTTTTGGACGTTATTGGATTTGTTTATGTTTCAGGAAACTAATTGGAAATATAATAAAGAGCTCGATATCGTTAATGTTATTGAATTTAAATGATTTCGGAAAAAATGATCAAAAAGAAGATCTAATATTCCATTAATGATGTTATAATGCAGATCATAGGATTGGGAGCAATGATAATTACACCCCTAATTGGGAATCTATCGGACGTGTACGGCAGGAAAGAGTTGCTCACCCTCCCCATGACTCTCTCCATTCTTCCACTAGGTGGGCATTGTTTCCTTTCCCTAAGATTGCTGATTCCTTAGTGCCTCCGTGGCCCCCATAAACGCAAGCATGCGTGCTTTTTTTTTGTATGCTTTTTAGTGCTTTAAAGGATGGTTGATCTCTACGACTTTTGACACAAATATCTGTGTTCGAATGGTCTTTTTCTGCTGGTCTACATGTATATTCCTTTAAACATTTGAGTGGACCGTCAAATTAATTTAGATATTTGTGTGGTTTTTTTTTTTTTTTAAAAAAGCCCACAATACTATTTCTTCGACAAGCATATTGTCTCAGAGGTTTGCGTACGTACAAGGTTAACAAGTAACAGTACGTTCCATTTTGATAATGCTGTGATATATATCTGTATAGATTTGATTTTAATTAAGCCTTTCTAGCTAGCTAGCTATATATCTGAGTCTTGCAAACACAGATTGCAATGATTTAATCCAACAAAGGTCATTTACATTATTTATAATTGCTTTGATTTGTTGTTTTCTCATGCAATTTCTTTCCTATAAGGCTTTCAAAATTCTTGAGATAGCTAGCTAGATTGGCTATTACAGCAGCTTTGACGTGAAGTACTACATGCATGCATGATATATATATATTTATATATATTTATATCGTGTTATAATTATTTAAGAGTACTGAAGAAAATAATTTTGCAGTGATAATGGCATATAGCAGGACGACCAGCTTCTTTTATGCCTACTTCTTCATAAGGACTCTCACTGCAATGGTCGGCGAAGGCAGCATCAATTGCCTTGCTCTTGCTTATGTGGTATTTACCCCCCAAAGCCACACATGATCATATATATATAAATATATATATATAGCTAGTTTCTTTGCTTAATTTATATTGTACTTGTCCTAAGCGCCACTGTTCTGCAAAGCTGGTCCAGCGGCTGGATGGCACTTTGAGTTACTCTCAGCTGGTACAAAGAATGAGCTAAGACCACTGAAAGAACGAAATGCGAGAAGGACTAGAGAGTAGTGGGAAGATCAACGCATCCACATGATATCGATCGAAGCTTTCCATCATGCTTTTTCTGGCCAGAAATTAAGCAACATCATACGATATTATACCAGATAAAATCTTCAGTTATATTAATGTGATCATGTGCTGATGTTTCTTTCTTCTGATCAGGCAGATAAAGTCCCAGATGGACAACGGGCATCAGCATTTGGAATTCTAGCCGGGGTAGGTTCAGCTGCATTTGTATGTGGAACCTTAGTGGCTCGTTTTCTCTCCACTACTGCGACATTTCAGGTTGTCCCTAGCCGTGCATCTTGAACTTCTCCTTGGAATAATCAGTTCTTTACTTTGTATATAGCTTGTTAATATATTGTGATTTGTAACGATCAATTTTTTTTTTTTAATTCAGGTTGCTGCTGTCATGTCGATGATTGCAGCAGTTTACATGAGAGTTTTTCTCGAGGAAAGCATACCCAATGGGGATGGTTTAAGACAGCCAATGTTGAACGGAACACCTCATGGTTTAGAAAAGACAACAACACAGGCCTTCAAGAGGATTCCATCAATTGGGGATCTGATCTGCCTGATGAAGAGCAGGTAACCATTTGCATAATTTCTCTTGTATTTGCATATATATGGTCATTATAGCAGGTTAATCTATATATAAATATATTTATAGACACACTAGGAGATGAGCTCCCTGTTTAAGACTCTGGACTCTCCCTACGGCCGACTCCACCTATTGTATGCCCATTGTTGGTCTAAACATGATGACTACATTGTTTATTACGAAATATATATATTTATTATCGAATTTGATCCTAATTAATTTCTTACATTGTGTTAATTTGTGAAAACATCGTATTCATGCAGTACGACATTTTCACAAGCAACAGTGGTTTCATTCTTCAATGGTCTTGCAGAGGGTGGGATTATAGCTTCGTTACTGGTACAGTTCTTCTTTAGTACTATCGAAGTGCGACATTTATATTAATGACATGATCAGGGGCCAAAGGTTTTTGTTTATTTGATTATCTATGGTACGTGCATTCATGCATGGTTACCATGGCAGTTAGTGCATACAGTTAATGTTCAATGGATAAGAGAAAACTTAGTTAAAAGATCAAATTAGATATCAAAAATAGATATTAATTGTCCACACCATCAACTAATTTTACCGATCGAGAAGTTTATAATCTTAGTACTATTATATCGCACACTTTACCTTTTTAGTAAATCAAATTCTCTCATAAATACCGACATGGAAGCTTTCGATCCATGCAGTACTTCCTGAAGGCCCGTTTCCACTTCAATAAAAACCAGTATGCTGATCTCTTGCTAATTTTTGGAGTTGCAGGGACCATTTCACAGGTATGCTTTACATAACTCAATTTCTCTAAGTTCTGCTATTCATTTACTACATTTCTATCCTTTTTTATAACATTAATTATTTCTTCCAATTAATACTACTCATTAATTCTCTATTATTGCGTTTAACATATATATGTTTGCTCTTGAAAACTTGTGAATCCTGCAGCTGCTTTTCATGCCCATGTTGGCACCTGCCATTGGAGAGGAGAAGTTGCTTTCTATCGGTCTCTTCATGAGCTGTGCAAACGTAAGTGCGCCTTGCTCCAACTGTTTCTCATGTTATCCACGCAACCATTTGTTTGTTTTTATCTGTGCGAGCGAGCTAGCTAGCGATGATGATGATTGCCTGATTTAATGCAGATATTTTTTAACAGCATAGCATGGTCAGTTTGGGTAATCCTTCTTCAACCAAGTCCTCTGCTTCTTGCCTAATAAAACATACCATATGTGCTAATATCACTCTAGCTTCCTTCAGATTATAATTTGATCATCTTCTTCTTCTGAGTTTCGATCTCTTCATTCATGCTCTGGCTCTCATAGAGTACATGTTCATGAAATTTCAACATATGCAGGTTCCTTATGCCGCTACTGTGTTTTCCATCTTTACTGTCTTTGTGCAACCAAGCGTATGTTCTTCATTACTTTTTGTCTTGGTAAAAGCTACATTTCTTACGCCGGCGTTGAAGTCCTAATTAAAAACGTTCATGAAATTTACTCCTACAGATACGCAGCATCGTTTCGAAACAAGTAGGGCCCACTGAGCAGGTAGTTTCTGCAGAGTAGGATTAATGGAGTATCCAGCATATATGTTACTTCGTTCACTCCTTCTGTCCTGACTTGTTTTCCTATATATATATATATATCCTCCCAAGCTCCACCAGCTTGTTCATCTTTTATTATTTTCATTTAAGTAATTGAAACAGTGAAATGCATGTCAGGGGAAGTCTCAAGGAAGTATTTCTGGCATAAGTTCCTTAGCCAACATTGTTTCTCCATTAATATTTAGTCCTCTAACAGGTATTATATATATGGAAGATTGAATTGGAAAAAATAATTTATTATGCATAAGAATAATTCAAATTGACAATTTCTCCCGCCATGGCATCCAGCATTGTTCCTGTCTGAAGAAGCACCGTTTCGTTTCCCTGGTTTCAGTATTATGTGCATTGGGTTTGCCACGGTAAGAGCCTTTTACTTTATGATCATAAAGCTGATGGAATAAGGCTGTGAGATCTGTACAGCGGTGTTCTCTCTCTCTAAATGAGAGAGTTGCCATGATAATTTGTGTTCGATTAGAAATAGGGTGAAATGAAAAATCATACATGATCTTCACTCATTTATAATATAAAAAATAAAAGTCAGAATGTTGATTATTTCATTTTTTTTTTCCATCCTATATTATTTTAATGTTTCAGTTTGTAAATTATAGTTTATGGGGAGCTTGACGAATCACATGCTGTCATGCAGATGATTGCCTTTATCCAGAGCATTATGATAAGGGGAGTTCCTTCCAGTCACAAAACTGAGAATAAGCACACCACGGAGGCCTAGTTATGTATAGAATATAGATGATAAAGATATATACTCTAACATGAGGGGACTCTGATCTCTCTATAGCCATTTTGCTCTGGGAGCAGTCTTGTTCTTTACGAGCCCCTAGAACATACTACAGATCAAGAGACAACAGGGATTGATTGTTATGCACTAAACTATATATTCAGAACAGCATACAACAATCTTGGAAGATATAATTAAGGGCATTCTATGAATAGGAGGGGAGAACATGGCATATTAATGAACTCGTACAATTACTATGGGGTAGCCCATTAATGAATTTTCCCTATTGCTTATGCTGAAAATTGAAGAGATTTTTTTTTTATTTTTTTTCCAGGATGACGTTGATCGTGATATTCTTTCCTAGTCAAGTAAAACATGAACCATGACCACCATGTCAGACATCATTGCATGCTGGAAATGGGATCCATGAGGATCATTCTTTCTACGCTAATTGAAGACAATTGTTAAAGATCTAACCATTGATCCAAGAGCCTTAAAATTGTTGGATACTAATTTGATTAAACCTTTAACTCTCATAATCATAACATTTCAGTGATTTCACCACACTTCCGAATCCAACGTCCATGACGGCCCACTCTATCGACATTTGATCTAGTGGTAGTTATTTTTCTTTTGGCGGCTTCACTCATCTATCAGTATTTATTGACTTAACACTATGTCCATACATAGTACCAAAGTATTTTAATCTAGCCTATAGGTCGCTCCTTCCGTGACTTAAACTTATGATGTGATCCCTGCTCTAATATCAATTATAATAAGCCCAAGTGGAATGTAATAGAAAATGAGCAGGAAAATGGATAGAAACTGAGGAAGATTCTGGAATTGATGTCACACGTAACGATATAGCTCTCTTAGAGTTGCTCAACTCCAGGAAACAAGGGAAAGTTTAGTATGAATATTCTGATGCCCTCTAACAAACCTCTGCTGCGAAATATAACAAGCTCCAGACCTATTCCACTACTTGCCCTCAGCCAATAGGAAAATAACAGTAAAATACTATTTTGTGCGTAAATAGAAATACAAATGATAAGATAAGTTTTGGGCCTGATAGAGCCCACTAAGTCGACGGCCCAGAGGTCTGATCTTCCATAAGCTAGCATAACTCTTGTAGTCTTGTTCCTTCTTCTGCTAAAGCCCAAAACTCCCCACGGCCCACGACCACAGTTCACTTCACAACATGACACCCACTTCTCTTCTCTTCACATCTCATGTCTTCACACGAACCCTAGCCCCCTTCTGCCATGCCGTGTGACAAAGCCATCCTACAAGTAATATCAAGCACTTGACTACAATGAAAATGCTTCCTACCCTATCAGACTCACTAATATATTCCCCCATGGCTTTTGTTGGGGATGGTTAAATTTAAAGCTTGGGCGCGGAAAAGTAAGCGCTTGTATCTCAGGGTTTACTTTCTCAGAGGAATTGTGAAGATATATGTGGATAGGACCATGCATTTCCAATCCCCACCCCACTTCTCCCCTTCCCACTTACCTTATCTTTCCCTCGTGGTAGTTTTCACTTTGTCCAAGGATTGCAATGGAGTAAAATATCTTAGCTGAAAAATGGGAGGAAAGCCAGTCTGGATCATTGGACTAGCCTGCCCTTCCATGAAGAAAGATGGCTATAACCAAGAGAAAGATGAGAAACTCTCTTCAAAAACTGAGTTGTGAATTGCTCAATTTTCATCCAGTGTCTTTTGGATCAGAAAACAGCATTTGAAGAGAATCAAGTTGAAAACAATCGCCTGATGGCTATAACCAAGAAAAAGGTAAGAAACTCTCTTCAAAACTGAGTTGTGAATTGCTCAATTTTCATCCAGTATCTCTTGTGTCAGAAAACAGCATTTGACCATCACAAATTATGAAATTGGCCTGCATTGGGTTTAGAGGGAAAACAGCTTTTAACCATCACAAAAATGGAATTGGTATTGGGTTCAGTGGCAAGCAACAAGCCATTTACTTGGGCCATTAGGCCGCTGATTGGTCTCGGGGTAACAGAAGAATTTAGAGCTGAACAATCACCTGATAGGTTTGAAGGATGAATAGGAGAAAAGAATCAAGGTCTAAATAAATCCTAACCAACCCCCCCCCCCCAAAAAAAAAAAAAAGTAAATTCCATAAGCCCAGTACATTCCTCAGCCACAGTGGTTTGAACTCAGAACTGGAAAGCTCGAGTCAAGGGTGATCGTATTGGGAAATTGGAAAAAGGATAGGAGATGATGATAGCAATCTTGGATTGCGTAACATTTAATTTATCCCAAAAAAAAACAAAGAAACAAGAGAGAGTCACAAGGCGAATGCACAATCCTTAATATAAATACAAATATTATTAACCCCAGAATACAACCCAGCCATCAGATACTGAATTGGAAAAAATGAGTCTCTACAGAATAACCTCAAGAATATATATGCCAATCAAACTGAGATCCCACTAGACCGGTCAGAATATACATACTCTATAAATGGACTAACCGGCTCACTGGATAGGAAATATGTCATTATCGCCACCTTCCGTGTCCAGATATTTGAAGTTAACATTATCCCAGCCATGACCCCTATAATCAAAGCCTGGGCTGAGATAGCATTTCATGTCCTGAAACAGGTTCAAATTATCCACGAGCTTATGAAATGCATTGCACCCACAACACTACAAAACAGAAATGAAGTATCCTTAGTCGTTAAAGTCACCTCAATAGCATTTATCAATGAGATAGGTACTCAAATTAATAAAGCATCAATAAGAATATAACCTTTCTGCTATTAATTACCTGCACAAATACAGTGCCATCCGTATAAGCATGGGGGTTAATGGCCCGTGTTGTCCTCTGCCTACAAATGTTACAAGTAAAAGATACAAGCATTCTTCGGCGAGGTGATTTAGTGAACAGAGACCACGGGAAAGTGGAGACATTCTCGGTGCCCATGCTACTCTCAATCCCAGCAGGAACTGAAGGACCTTCCATACCTGAACCAGTGGTCCAACCTCTCCCGGTAGCTGCGTTCAGCACTAATCCCATTGCCATATCCTATTAGAAAAAAATATATAAATTTATTGATTTAGAGAAAAAGTAAATGAAAGAAGATTGGTTTCTGTGAAGCGTCAAGGAAACGGCCTAAAGAACACGATGGTTCTTCCAATTATTTTTTTTTTTTAAATTACATTACCTAGGAGCTAAAAGATTAAGTGATATCTTTTATTTTATTTTTTTTTTTATGTCGGGAACCTCTCCAAAGCAAGGTACTTGAGACCCACTCTTGCAGAGTAAATCTCGGTCTCATGTACCGCACTTTTGGAAGTTTCCCTCTATGGAAGTGGTTAAATTGAATTTTCAAGTGTGGCTCCTAGAGATTATTTGCACCCAAGGGATTTGATCCTTGGACCTAGAGAGCATATCCCCAGCCCAAGGCCTTTACCACTTAGCCAACCCTAGGGGTTGATTAATTGATATCTTAACTACAACAAATTGGGTTCATTCAGGAAATCGCGACAACATAAAAGATCATTTCCTTATGTTTGGGTCCTAGGAAGTTTGGCCCAATTTTCTAAGGACCCAAAAATAAATTTAAAAAAATAATTTTGCATGAGTGCGCGTGTGAGAGAGAGAGAGAGAACCTTTGAGAGAGGGGAAAGGGAGAGATGGCGATTACTGAGAATTGGAAAACTGTTTATGTCCTTGGAATTGGACTGAGGACTGTCTGATGCGATATCCTTCGAATCGGACTGAGGACCGTTTGGCTCAGGATCGTTCCCTGGAATCGAAATATTATTAATCCCATCTTAAGCAAGATATGACTTATTAGAAATGAAAGGGCCTAAGTCGGTTGCTGAGAAACAGTACGAAACCGAATAAGAAAATATGAAGCTTCCCAGACTCAATAATTTATCAAATTAAAGTTTCCGTTTTTGACGTTTTCTGAGGAACCAAATGGAGGATAACAGAATAAAAATAAAATGAGAACAAATTAAGAATTACTACCTTTGGAGGCGAAAGGGAACTGAAATGACCTCGAAGGAGGAGTCCGTCTGGGAGAGAAATTGGAAAAAGGAGAAGACGAGGACATGAAAGTAACAGATGAGGAGCTCATGAGGGTTTCCATAGAACCGAGAGAGACGGAGTCGGAGACAGATGACTCAATGAATCGGTCGGACTCGGTCGCCTTTGATACCACCTACGCTTCTGCGTCGAAAAATATCAGAGTATATACCTCAGAGACCTGAGATGGATTGGGCCCCTTCCGTCCAATCTGTTCCATAAAAAGCTCTGTTCAGCTTGGCCCATTTTTTGTGGCCCGACTTGATTACATTTTTGTTTTGAGCATTGCTATGCATCATCCTACACACCACACACTAATTTGTTTTTTATTTTTTTTTTATTTTACTCTTCTTGAAAATTTTATATTTTTTTATTCATCATCCATAAAATACACATTTAATAAGAGAAACAAATAAAAAAAATAAAAAAAGTTATGGTGTGTGGTGTGTAGGATGATGCAAAGATTAATTCTTTTGTTTTTTTGGCCACTTTTTCTTTCAACTCAATGTGATTTTTCTTTTTCTTTTTCGACAACTCACATTAATTAGGTGAAGGTATATGGTGTAAGCTTTCATTATAGAATTTTTCTTTTTGTCATATCAATTGTACATGTCTCTTATACTAATTATTCATTAATTTATTTTATGTGATTTTAATTCTTATAACTCAGTTTTATATAATTTATATGGTTATAAGAACTAACTATCATTTGTTTTTTTCTTTCAAAACTTGCAAAGTGCATCTTAAAATATTTATATTCTTTTAATTTACAACATTTATTGAAATCTGGCCACATTATAATTTATTACGTGACTAATGTCCAGTTCATCTAAACATCCATATCCAAAACTAAAACTATCTGTACAGCTTTTACATTTTTTACTTTGCACTCCAAATAATACGCAACAATTTTTTAAACAATCACCACAATCAGATAACAGTATAGCTCAATTCAATAAGTTAAATTAATAAGGACTATTTTAAAAAGAACAGGATAATCGTATAATCAAGGGAAGTGCAGATGTTAATTTCTTCGTTTTTTGGTTTTTTTATGTGGTGGCAGTACATTATCGTTGTGATTTATAGTCCAACAAAAGAAATTCAGAAGTTGATGGACAATGCTGGCTTATTTTAGTGAAATAACAGTGAGATGATGTATCCAGCGGAACCTAGAAGAAGTTGACTTGGAGCCTAGAAGAATCAAACATACGAGTAATTAAAGGGAATCATCTGAGCAAGAAAAAAAGTAGGTAACTCAATATCTGACATAAATAAGCAACTTATACTGCATTCACAAAGAGTATGAACAAAGAAAAGCATTAAGGAATGATGGAGAAGTTGATATAGGAAATAACTCGTGCATATGATAACCCAAAACAGTTTTTCTTAAACCCTATGTTATTTATGTACATTACAACCATTTTTCATGGCCAATAGATTTCTCCAGCATCTCAATAAAACAAGTCATCCTGGCTGATGGTATCTCCTTCATTATCTGAAGAAGCATCGCTATTGGCATTGAATGTCAGAATTAGGTCCAAAAGTTCCCGACGCGCATCTGAAGTTTCTCCACTGCGACCTGGGCTTGTCCTCTGCCTTTGCAGAGAAAATAGTTGCAACATCAAATCATCAGGCGAAGCTATACGATACATCCAGCCCCTGGCCCTGGGTTTCTGCTTAAATCAAAACCATCATCAACATTCATCACAACCACAAATAAAATTATCATTATTATTGCTACCAATAGCAGCATCAATGCAATTTCCATCAATCATTACCGTCAAACCAGTCACTGCAATCCTCGACACCATTTTTAATATCATGGTCATCATCATCACCAGATATTTCATCGTCATGGAACCTTTGATCATCTTAGAACATGATTTTCTAGAGTATTTTTCTTCTACTAGCTAGGTGTTTCTCGTATGCTACCGTACTTGGGTTGCACCATTGGGCTTATTAATAAAAATATTCTTTTAAAAAATTGAATTTTAAAGTTCATGTCCATACCAATCAAGCCAAATACAATGGGAAAATATCAAGTTTTTGGGTTTAAATTATAAACTCAAAACTGCAAAGCATACCTCTTCAATGTTTGTAGGCAAAGTAGCTCTCTCAAGGGCCTTCGGGGTCCATATTTTGATGTCACTTTCAATTCCACTGCTTGCAAGTACCATGGTATGAGGATGACACTCGATACAGTTTACAACAGTCTTATCCGCTTCCATGACACGAATGAGCTCCCCACCTTTTTTCTTCCATATGAATATCCGGCCACAGTCTGATCCACTCACAACATACTCACAATTAGGCCCAAAGAAGTTCACACCTTTCACTGTGTCACAGTTTTTGTGCCCCTTGTAAACTTGGGGAGTACCATTTTCATTGGTCTCCATAGTTGATGGACATGCTGAGAATTGATGATCACCTCCTATTTTGTCACTAGCATCAATGCCCAGAGACACTGGAGAAGCTGGAAGTGGATTAGGTCCCAATCCCATATCCCGTGTAAAGAGATAGATGAATTCATCATTGTATGACACAAGCAGCTCGCTCTGTTCTGAAAAGGCCAAGCCTGTTATTCCAACATGCTCATCACCAATTAAGTGTAGAGGGCAAAAATAGTTTGTGGGTTGACCAAAATCGGTTGATCCATCCCACTTGTATTTGCGGATGTCATAAAGTCGAGTATATTCATCAGAGCCTGCAACTGCAAAGAGATTCGGATTCCTTGGATCAATAGAAATGGCATTCAGAGGGATAACTGACATGTAATTCCTCCTGTCGTCAATAGGTTGGCATGTGAAAAGTTTTGTGGCAGCCTGAGTTCTCAGATCAAACTGTAACAATAATGACAAGGTCACACGGCCATATAACCAAGCAATCATAAATACTAAGGCCAAAATCAAAATATGTGAGAAAAAGGGAGAGGTCGACCAGCAGCATAATGCAAATGAATGCCAAGGGACTTGCATTCATAACTGCCACCACCATAGCAGACTGGGAATCAACCAGTCATTTAATATTGAAAAGTTAAGATTATTGGCAAAATCAAGTAAAATCAAAGAAAGGATTGATAGAACAGAGAATTCATTTTCTATTATAAAGCCTCCAAATGAAGCCCAGCAAATGGTTAGACCTCACCCAACTTTTTCCATACACAGTTGTTTAGGCTTGTCCCAGTGTACATCAATTCTCCAGATAAGTGAGGCTACTATATCAGGGATTGAAGTGGCGAGGGGGAATTATAACTCACATGCTGCACCAACCCATCTTCACCACAGGTATAAAATATATGAGGGCTCCCAGGTTCAATAGCCAGCTTATGAGCTCGTGCTTGATGTTTACCAAGCAATTTAATTTCCACTCTTCCAGATTCCAAAATCTCAGCAAGTCTCACCTAAAATTGATCAGATGTAGCCCAAGAATTAAAAAAGCTCTGTACTCAACAAAATAGAGAAAATTCTTAATCTTGATAGCAAAAGAAAACAAGGTGAAAACTCTTTTGATAGGAAGAATAATAGACAAGCAGCCATCGTTAAATTGTCATAACAAGATCTCTAATCCACTATCCTGGAGAATTGATATTCATCATATGAGGATTTCCTCTAGAATATTAAGACAAAACACCAGTAAAAGTTATGGAACGGTCAAGACAAGTGACAAAAATAATTTGTAGACTACATTCAATTGCTGGTTCAGTTTATGCCTGCCGAGAAAGGCATTGGAAGTGTCTAAACTCTTGAATATTCAGACACTAAAAGACAAACACCATCAAATTTCAAAGTAGCAAGTCTAATTCGTTTGCAAAATAGCAATTCAAAACTTTCTCCCAATTGAGCAAAACTAGCAAATTTTTTCATATTAGCAGATCACTTTATATGTGTGTTTATATATTGACTGGGAACTTTTTTTCATAAGTCAATATTGACAGGTAAGCTAGCAAACACATGATGGGTCTTGAACCTACAAGTTCACACTCCATCCCACTCGCAAGGGAGAACCAGAAGAGAACAAGTCCAAGTCAGGGCTCGTTAGTTGTGGCCTCTAATATCCTTACTACATTCTACAAATATTGTAAACAGCCAATTATATACTTAATTAGTCTCTTATAAAGCTCCACTGCATACTGTAAGTGCTTTGGAACAGATGAAATACCTGCCCGTCTGCAGCACAGGTAACAATGCTTCGGTCATCTGTGTAAGGCATGATCTTTGCTTGAAAAACGTTGTTATTATGACCTGAATGAAATGAAAGCTTGACACGCCCAGTCTCCCAATCCCAGAGTATAACCCGCCTGTCATCAGATCCTGAAATCAGAATGTCACCATCCGCATTGAAACTTACAGTGTTCACACAGCCTCTGTGCTTTTCCAGCTTCCTGTAGATATCAAATCGCCAAACAAGATCCTGGGACATATAAATTCATTTAATTAAACCTTGTACAATATCAAGTCTGCAGAAAAATAAGAGAAGACGAGTTCAAGACTGACAGACCAGACTAATATAGGAGGAGTAATTATTGGGTACTCCCGGAGTATGGACCCGTGGTACTCCCAT
>QEOT01008175.1:8478-30992 GCA_003123785.1 Pterocarya stenoptera | reverse complement strand
AATAATAATTAGTAACTTATTAGAAGAATTATTACTTCTAACATGTCTCTACTAGTGCCACGTCTGTATCACTTTTGTAGCGAGTGAGATTTGTCTCATTTATTACTAATTCTGTCAATCTTACCCGACATGAAGAAAACATGTGTAAAAGCATTCATGATACTTTCTTCATCCAATCTTTCAAAATACATAATTAAAATTTATTTATTTTTATTTTATATATTTATTTTTACAAATGAATCATATATCAACTTTTTTATTTTTTCTCTCTATTATTTAAATATATTTTTAATATTTTTATTCCTTTCAGATATTTCTTCTAACTATCGATAAATTTGGAATATATTCATATATTTTGATATTTACAATATATCTCTGTATATAATATTGTATAATTGAGTCATATTTCATACTAATCCAAATTTAAATGCCATTATTACAAGGTTTTGATCAAGTATTTTTCTATTCATCACCAACTTTAAACAGCCAATTAACGTCCAGAGAAGAGATAGGTGTTGAAATTTCAACGCCGGTAAACAAAAGCAGTGGGAAAAAACGTTAAGAGGAAAGGGAAAAGAATTAAAAATATTTTAGAGTTGTGAATCGTATTCTAGAATTATTGTAATAAAATGTAAAATATAAATATAAATATAAAATTCATTAGAAGGGTTTTTTATCAATTTTCTTTATATTTTACATAAAACTGTATTTTATATTAACCATTATGAATGCTCTAAGACTACATGTAGAATATTTTTCTAATATAAAAATGTAGTAAAATTAATAAGATAAACTTTAAAAAAAGTAGAATGAGACGACAAGCCGTAGTATCACAAATTAGTCATTGATTCCCACTTTGTTGATAATATATTATTTTAGAGAATATCTTCTGGTCATGCTGGTGGCCACCGTCATGCCGTTAAGGGTCAAAAGACTCAAAAACAACTTTAGCATTGCGGATTGATTTTATCAAAAGGCGATATATCTTTAAAATTCGAAGAAATATAGATAAAATTACTTAGGTTTTATTAAAATGTAAAAGTTTAAATTTTAAGTTAAAGTATATATATAAATTTAAAAATATATTGTTTATCATCAAAAGTAATATTTTATTATAAAGTCTAAAACTAACTTCTTTCCTGCATAAGCTGTGTATAGTAATGTAATAATTTGTTCTTGAAGTAATAATCTAATTAAATTCTTATAAGGTTAATACTATATAGTTATAGCTACAGTAATTTTTATTTGTTATAATAATATAATATTATATTATTAGCAAAAAAAATTGATACTCCCATCTAATTCTAGGCCAGTTAAAATGTTGTCGATATTATCTGGGATGTCTTCCGTTTAATCTTTGATTATTTATTGTTGAGCTTTCTTTGGATAGTTTAATTGTAAAATATAAAAAAATAAATAAAAATCTTATTATTAAAAATTAATATTATAGTATTATTTTGATAAATATAATAACTAATCCAATATGGAGTTATGAATTATAAAATTTTAGAATTATAAAAAATATGTACTTTTCATCAAATTTTAAATATAACTTTAATGAAACTAATGCCAATACTCCAACATTGATATTAGATTAGCCAAATGCCAGTATAGCTCTTTATTTAACCAAGGAGTCATTGGATTAGTCAACTTGGTGCGAGTGCTCTTAGAGCACTCCCAATAGATCCTTTATAATACATTTTTCTTTAAAATATAAAGAAATTCTCTTAAAAATGCCTTCCAATAGATTTTGTATTCCATCCTTCATTTTACATTTTGCTACAGTAGCATGCTAGATGTGGAGGAAACTATTCATCCTTTAAACATTTTAAATTAGTTTCTCTCTCATGCTATTTGATTTTCCTTATCTCTTCAAAAGTCCTAAATTAGTTTCTCTCTCATGCTATTTATTTATTTTTTGAATTAATTTATATTTGGTTTAGTTTATAAATTTAGATTAATTTAAAATAAAACATAATTATATGACATTGTATATAGAGAGATATTGTAAATATCATTTGATGATATTATTGATAGTTAGAGAAAATATTTGAAATGAATAAAAAATATTAAAATATATAATATTTAAATGATATAAAGAAAAAATAGAGAAGCTGATGTATGGTATATTGTAAAAGTTAGTATGTAAAATAGAAAAAGTAAGTTTTAATGATGTATTTTAAAGTATAGGATGAAGAAGCTGTTGGGAGTGCTCTTACCGTTCCAAATACGAGCTGATTATTTTATGGGTAGCATGATTATGTGGAATGTAAGTATAGGTTGTGAAATGCTATTGATTATATTTTTTTTAATTATTATCTTTTTATCATCTTTTTGCAAGGTCATAAATTATTGGAAGATAAAAAAAAAATCGATAAATAAAATTTCATTTAAAGCAATGATCTGTCATGTTCTCTTATGATTTTGTAATATTTTATTCTGATATTATTAAGCCCTAAAGGAACAAGCTACTTTCCTTCATAAAAAAGAATATGTTTTTCTTTCCTTTTTTCCTCCAATATGTTAGTTGATAATGCTAATAATTTTGTAATGCTTGTCGAAGCTTATTTTAGCTGAAGACTGCTACCCTCACTCTTGTTCTTGTAGCACGGACCATTGAGGCACTACTGTCTGTTGACTCTGCCCTCAGATATGTTGACTTTGATTCTCAGAACAATTTCATAATTTTCAGAATAATGATAGGTTACTACCTTATTATTATCTATTTATTAATTTTTTTTATATTTGATTTTTTGATTTTTTTTTTATTTAATGATTAAAGAAGTAAATATTAATAAAGTTATATATATTTTTAATTTTTTCTTAGTGATTAAGGATGTTAAAAAAATACTTAAAAGAAAATAATAATAAAAAAATTGAAATGAACTTAAGTAGTAATCTTACCATTACCCTAATTTTTAAGGGTGACTTATTGGGTTACCTCTAGTGCATTTTATGTTTTTTTTCTTTTTATATGCATTTTTTAAGGCTCATAACTTTTTTTTAAAAAAAATAAAAAAATACTTTCTTAATCATGAAGTAAAAAAAAAAAAAAAATCTCAACTGGAGCCGAGAGAAAAGACTAGCATTTTCCAATTTTGAATGATATTTCTAGAAGTGTGTATTTCAGTGCATGGAGGAAATCCCCAGAAAAGGCACGAGAGAAAGTATCAGCATGCGTACTCAAAATTGGAAAAGCTAGTGTTATCTTTGGAATTTTGTTATCAGAACAATAATGACAACATAAATGAAGTGGATGACTGCAGCAAAATAAACTAGAATGTTGCTTCTCTCCCTTTCTTTTTTCTTTTTTTATCACCTTTGGAAATCTTGCTTAAAATCAGAAGAAGGGCACAATATAACGCAATCTGCTTGGGATTATGATTGAAATTTGGAAATATGATATTTAAAATAGAGATTCTTAATGGTGAACCGATTTCAGCAATATCTTCATTGATTCATTGTTTTTATTTAGTAGTTCTTAGTCTCTGCATCGCCTTTCACCATTATTTAAAATAGTTGCCTCGTTTATTTTTACAACTATACTCATATCATCTCATTTTATTTATCTAATTATTATAATTTTTTTAAATTTTCATACAAAATAAAATATACATTTAAAATTTTCAAATCTTAAAATAAAAATAATATTAAAAAATATATTCTGATAATATTTTATTTAACTTTTAAATTTTATCTCATTTCATCTCATCTCATCTATAAAAATATACGAGAAGCGATTACCCTTCTCTTCTTTGGCATAACATTCGCATCTTTTCTACTGTTTCATAGTATACTGCCATGCGAAGTGGGTAAGGATTGATGGATGATGCAGGGCTAGTACCATTCTGTCAACATATTTGAGTTCAACTTAGCTATAAGCATAAAACCAAGGGTGAGCTCTATGTAGACTCGTGTTGTAGAGTGGCCAATTCAGCAGATTAGTTTCCCAACGCAGCCTGGCCTACTCAATATTCTGAAACAAACTGAACTCCTAGTCTAAGCGGGCTAGCTTTACGGGGGAGCTATAACAGAAGAACATGGATCTTGGGGTAATGCTAGCTCAAGTTTAAGTTCGAATCCTCTTTGAACCATCAGCCAAAAGCTGTAATGCCTTTTGAACAAGAACATGGATCCTCTGCCTTCTCCAAGTCCACTCCAATGGGAACTTGGAACAGCAATAGCATAATCTATCCAGTAGGACAGTACCACGACAAAATCAAATTTTGAACAACTGGGACGTGTATACATTTAAATTTCAAATTGTTCTAGTTCAATGTTGTTTCTGTTCAAAGGCTCGAACCTTCGAATGAGATTAACTAACCAAACAGCATCATACACAAAATCACCTCTCCATTCTCCAGAATATATCCTACTCTATGAAAATAAAGCCTTCGTGGGTGCATCCCCCAAAGAGGTCATAAGCAGCAGCTCATGGACATCCACTTAGTAGGGAAAACTTCATTTTTCACTCAACTTGTATTTTCTGTCAAGGTAGAGGGAAGTCGGGTAGAATTCACAGGAGGCATGGTGCGGACATTGATGTCGAGAGGCAACAGGCGGTATTGAATGTCAAGCTCACGGAAAACCTTAACCATCTCTTCAACCAAAAGGGATCTCCTTGCCCACTTTTCTCCCATGTCTTGATGGTTCATTGTGTGTGTCAGCCATACAGCTATCTTCAGCCTGTTTAACCCTTCCACATCCTTGAATATAAACATGGGTGCAGGGTACCAGTGCTCCTTCTTGTTCTCAATATAACTGCGGGCGGCCATAAAGGGAGAGAAACCATCATATTAGACACTTATCGGCTTATATATACACAACGTAAAGCAAGCAAGTATTTATCTTCCTGTACATACCTTATAATTCTCTGTCTCATGATTGCAATCGTATCTGCCGGAGTTGATATATGGAGACAGAACTCAACAGCGTCTCCCATGTCAGGACTGCGGTAGAAGTTATTGATGGGCTTAGTAGAAAGAACACTGTTTGGGTAGACAATCTTCGTGTTGTCGTATCTCAGAAACACAGTAGTCAATATGTTCATTTCTTCTACAACCATCTGATTTTTTTAAAAAAAAAAAAAGAAGAAAGAAGAAAAGATTATGCCCCCAGTTATGAAATGACCAAAAAAATGGAAAATTTTAACAAATTAGAGATGCAAAATTACCTGAACTCCTTCAATTTCACACCTATCTCCCACATCAAATGGGTGAATTACAAATAAGAAGATGATTGCTTCAAATATTGTCTTGCACGTGTTGCCAAAAATAAATGCAACAAGGAGGAGCTGAGAGCTTACAAAGACCAGAAATTTGGTGGTTGCAATTCCCAGAATCAGAAGCCAAATAACTAACATAACAATGCCAACTAAAATGTTCACAACTCGATGAAGTTTGTTTACGGCTGTTTTGGTATCATTTAATGTCAAAGCGAGTGCTCTCCGCTCTCTGAAGGCATTGACCTGGAATGATAAAATGCATTACATTACCGTTATAACTACCAAGTAAAACAGGAACACATCTATCAAATCATGATGAAAACTCATAGAAGTGCATCCACAAAATTTGTCTAATCAATTGTATACAGACGGGGCTTAAAATTGAGTGTATCCCATGTTTTAAACTGCTGTGATCAGCTATAGATTATGATCCAGACCCAATAATTGTGGTGGCAGTTTTCATTCTGATCACTCTCAAGCTTGCATGCAGTCGCACGCCCACACCCATTTGAAACTAGGTTTGGATCTGAGTTCACTAGTACCTAAACCTTCCTTGAAACATAAATGGTAAGATATTTGTACAAAGAAGCATGAAGGGTAGCGTGCAAATGTTAACATTCATCTAGATAAAACTTAAAACTTGGTAAAGAATGCTGCTTCTAACTTATCCTGTATTGTGAAAGGGGGGGCTTTTAAAAATAAAACCATTTGTTGCCCAATCCATACCACCCAGTTCTTCAAGGATGATTTGCTGATTCTCCTGGTCTCAGATGCTCCTTCAAAGAGACTCAACGTTTTCAAAGCCTCATCTTCTCGCAAGAATCGCATCAAGTCTTCCGGGCCGATGTACCTGACGAAGAAATTTTAACGGAGATTGATTATTAAGTAATCAAGTAAAACTAGGACCACATGCAACACAAATCGCATTATCTGGACTTGTCAATAAAGGGTCTGAAGTTGTCGTATAGTATGTGTGGCAACATATTACAAGCTAATTACCAGCGGTCCAGCAGGATGGCTCTTTCTATGAAATAGGTAGTCTCAAAACATGATTAAAATAGCAAGCATGAATTTTGTTTAAAAAACACAACATAGCGATGTGAACAAGAAACCGACGCACAAATCCTTCCTTATCTGGAAACAACTAGTAATAAGTTAACCACAAAAGTTCAAATGCATTCAACGAAACAAAAGTGATGCAAAATTATAATTAAAAGTTCCAATCAAACTATTAAAAAGGGCACATCACTTAACCATACATAGGCACAATAGTAAGATAGATTCTCAAAGGAATAAGTCAGTATGGACTTACTTAGCCCCATGCCTAGCGACATTTTGAAATATCTGCTTCGCTGCTGCTTTTGCCTCGAATTCACTCCTAATCTGTGTACTAGACTCATCCTCATTTGTGGCATCCAATAGCTGCTCATCCAGGGTCGTAAGAGTCCCATACCGAACAATCCTCATCAGCCTCTTCATATTCCACGCTGACACATTCTTCGGATTCAACCTATGCAAGTGATCAATGGTTATCCCCTGATCATCTCCCTTCTTCGACATTGGCCGTGATAGCTTCCCGCTTTTCAGTCGAGGGCTACTCTGCAGCACTCCACTCCCTATAACCCTTCCGCTCTTTGTTGGTGGTGGGAAAGCAGCTGCCTTGAGATCAGGGGGCACACTAGCACCAGCGTTCTGTAGCTTCCTGACCTCATCGGCGAGCCTTGCCTCCTCCTCCTCCGCATTCTGCATCTCAATCAACGGCGGCCCTGAAAGTGTCTCAATCAGATACTGATTAAACAAAGACTCCTGAATCCTGTCAAAATAGGTGCTGACATGGAAAGAAGAAGCCAGAACTTTGACCATAAGGGTCTTCACCAACCAAACCAAGGTACCCAGCAACAAACACACAAACACCTTTGTCACATACGTAAGCTTATCACTCTTGGTTTCCCTCTGAACCTTCTTATCGAACAAAAAATGCCAAGCTATCAAAACAAGCCCCAACCATAGGCAATTCTGCACGGCGTTCCGAACACCATAAACAAAATAAAGCACCCTTTTACGTAAAACGAAATTTCTTTCTATAAAGAACACTATGATCCTAATACCCCACCCAGACACCAACCTCCCACAGATCAAAACCAAGATTAGAACTTCCCATTTCCAAAGCTTGAGCTTCCACAGGTTCTTGTCCCTCAGATAGGGAATAGAAAGAGAGCAAATCAAAGCCGCAATTATCGCTACCAAACTCACAAATTCCAAAACAATCAGAGCGCTCAGCTTCGCTCTCCTATACTCGCCCGGCAAGTCCTCCTCCCAGAAGGGATCATCTTCGTCTTCCTCCAAAGTCTTCGGAAGTAAACCTGACCGGAGCTGGCCCGACCTGGGAACCCGGCCCGATCGCCTATCCGGCTCGTCCGGTGGCTCCATCAGCCTGGACTTCGTCTTCGCTCTCAACAAGCTCGACTTTCTCTGAGCAGATGAGTTTGATGTACACCTCACCACCTCATCGCCCGAATTCCCCGACCCACTGCCGCGACATTGTTGCGGTGATGGTTGTTGCTCTTCGTTGAAAGACCGTTCCTTGTAACGACGTCGCACCGAATCGTTTGCTGTCTCAACCCCAGCATTTGAGGGCTGGAAGGAGACCTTGAGCTCCTTGGACTCTGACACCGGAGGTAGGTTCGGATTCCGAGGGTCAGTAAGGAGCTCATCCATTTCCAAATCCATGTCCAGGGACGTATCGCCTGACGCCCTCTGTTTGTGCAGAAACTGTGCAATCAGCTTCGACGGCGGGTCCTCCGCCCCCTGCCCACGTCTCGGGAAATCAAAATCCCCAGCATTCCCTTTTTTAAACGTGTTCTCACTAACCACATTGTTTCCAACGTTGTTGCTGTCGCCGTCGTCTGTCCAGAAGTCATAGCTGGACTCCCTCCAAATCTTGCTGTTGCCGTTGTTATTACCGTTGGCCACCACATCTGGACTGATGAAATCTCCCTCGTCGATTTTCACGATGACTTCTCGGCGGTCGGAGCGATCAACGGCCCTCATAAATTGGTGATGATGATCTTCTGATTCGTGGTCGACGAGGATGGGAAGCTTCTCGTGGTCAAACTCGTCAGTGCCTCCTCCAGCAGAGATCTTCCGGAAGTTCTTATAAGAACCATGAGATTTGAACGATTTCTTTCGAGAGAAATCCATAATTTGTTGCTGTAAGAAAATATATTATGCCCTATTCCCTCTCTCTTATTTTTATATATATATATATTTATATACGTATATGTATGAATCTTTTTAAGTGGGGGATGTTAGGAAAGTTGGTGATTTTCCTGGGGTTTGCACGGAAATCTAGTTGACGCGTGTACTTTGCGAGTACAATTAAACAATGTCAAATTTTGAGAGAGAGAGAGAGAGAGAGCGTGTAGTTCTGCAAGAACAGAGCAATTTGTGGTGCGGAGGACCAAATTCGAAAGAGAGAACTAGGTGGCGCAGTGTGCATGGTTTCGGTCGGACACTTTAAACAATCATAGGTGTCCTAAGAAGAGAGAACCCTAGATTTTCTACATAACGACGGAACTGCCACCGATTTTGTTTCTGCCCATTTAGTATTTATAGTGTATTTATTTTTTTATTTTTTTATTTTATATACTTTTTTAATATTCTTAATTATTAAAAAAAATTAAAAATATATAAAATTTTACTTATAATTATTTTCTTAATCATTAAATAAAATTAAAAATTAAAAAAAATTAAATATAAAAAAATGATAAATAAATAATAGGATGATAATAAGTCTATCATTTTCAAAAAAGTAACTGACATTTTAATCTTTTCTAAACCTAAATGCGTCTTACAAATAGTATGGGACTCGTAGTAAACTTTTATTAATAATATTATCATGCGTTATGCCCAATAAATTTATTAACTAAAATAAATATTAATTAAAAGTCAGTGCAATCCAAAGTACAAATCTATTAATAAAAATTATATCAAAGAATTTAGGACTTAACTTGTTTTAAATAATTTGCATAACTGAACTTGTACAGGGAATTATTAGTCAAGAAAATGGTTCAAGAATTTACATGTTAGATAAGACTAAGTTTAAATACAAAAACGATTTTATCTCATTAATAAAAATATTTTAAATTTTTATATAAAATATAATAAATAATTCTATTTTTTTAAATCTTAAAATAATAATAATATTAAAAATAATATTATAACAATATTTTATTTAACCTTCGTATAAATATCTCATCTCAATGGTTGGTATTTTATTCCCACTAAGTAACCCCTAGCGATTGCTTGACTAATTGGCTAGCTATCAACAAACTTGTCTTTTCATGCACTTCTACTTTGAATCGAACTTTGATCCTTCTGAACTCGAGACATCAATTTTTTTTATTATTAAGAAGAAAAACACACTCACAAATCAAATTTATTAAATAGTAAAAATTAATTAAAATCAAAAGATAAATAAATCTAAATTGAAACCTTGAATATAACTGAGAGTAGGCGCTGCCGTATGTAAAACCTTACATGGTTTTGAATCGGACAGACAAAACGGCCGTGTAAAGTTGCGTCCATGTTGTTACTGGCATTACTGCAAACAGCTGGAATGAACGATGGTGTTTTTGGGAACACGCCGAACTTGGCGGAATTGATTGGATTGTGTTTGGTTCCTCTTTGAACTTTAAATGCTTTAGTGAGTTACGAGAGATGAAAACTTTTATTTGTAGTCCTGAGTTAGCGTAGAAAAATATCATTTTTAAAAAAATATTATTATAATTTAAAATTTTTTAAAAATATAATTATATAGACTTGAATAATTTTTATATATTTAGAGATTATATATAGACTAACTTTTCGAGAGATAAATCTTTAGTGGAGTGTTCAAGATTGACACGTGTCGATACAATACAGATGGTTGGGTTTTTTTGCCTAACTTTTTTGGTTCAATTATGGGGCTGGACGTGAGCATATGTACAACAGAAATGAGCGATATGAAATTGACAAATATAAATATATATTATATGGGAAATGCTTCTCCCCCACATAAAGGACCGATGGTGGCCTTGTATTTAAAAGAATGAACACGGAGGCAAGATAGGACAGAAATGGTGGACAAGACAGGGAATGTTTTATTAAATTTTGTTTGCAATTTTTAATCCCTAATTAATTAATATATTAATTGATGGTTCGATGTGCTTAGATCAACATGACGTCTACTGTAACTTTAAAGTCAACAAAGACAGAAAAAGAAGAGGGATTTGTTTGTTTGATGAAAAAATTTATACATAAACCTACACACCACGCATCATAATTTTTTTTATTTTTATTTTTTATTAAATGTATATTATATAGATGATGAATAAAAATATATAATTGTTTGATACTTTGATTGCCATCTCTATGAGAGGGAATTTCACTGTACCAGAAGAGAAGGAAAACAAAATGATGAGAGTTCAAAAGAAAGAGGAAAAGCTTATACGATTCTCATTGATATTTTTCTGTGTACAGTAATGAATATATATATTTAGAGGTTCAACAAATCTTCTCCTAGGAATATTTTCGAGCACATGTTGTGCATCACAGAAAACAACCATATTGACAGAGTTTGTTATAAGAGTGTCGGCCACATTACAAAACAATTCACAAGCTATACCCAGACGGTAGGCATCATCCTAGCCTAGGTAATTTCAGAAGGATCTTCTTGAGAGGCATCTGACGAGGCATCTGATGTAGTGGATTTGCTTGAGGAAGCTGAGGTGGTGGAGCTTTTTGCAACAGCAGTAGATAGCTCAATACGCCCTTGCAAGCCTAACGATGTATCAACAACTATAAGGCTTGTTCGCAGCAAGTGAAACCAAGATGAAACAATTGGTTTTGTTAAAACATCAACTAATTGATCTTTGGAAAGAAGAAAGGGCACTTGAAGTGTTTTGGCCGAGACTCTATCACGCACAAAATGGAAATCTATTTCCATGTGTTTTGTTCTTGAATGGAGGACAGGATTAACGGAAAGATAAGTAGCACCAAGGTTGTCACACCAAAGAATTGGTAGTTTTGAAAGGAAAACACAAAGTTCTTTGAGGATGGATTGAACTCGGAGTAATTCGGCTGTGGCATTTGTAAGGGCCTTGTATTCGACCTTGGTGCTTGATCGAGCAACAGGTTGTTGCTTTCGGGAACTCCAGGATACTAGATTGGGACCAATGAAGATACAAAAAGCACTGGTAAAGCAGCGGTCATCCGGGCAACCCACCCAATCAGCGTTAGAAAATGTTTACAGCTGAAGTGAGGTAGATTTTTTGAAATGAAGTCCAAAATTTAATGTGTGCTTGTTATACCAAAGTAATATCTTGACAGCTTGCCAATGGGATGCTTTCGGATCATGCATGAACTGGGAAATTTTATTTATTGAAAAATCAAGGTCTGGGCGAGTTAATGATAAATACTATAGGCTGCTCACAATGCTTCTGTAAAGGGTGGGGTTAGAGAAAAATGGAGTATCAAAGAGAGATAGACGAAAGGAAGTAGACATGGGAGATGTAACACCATTTGCAAACAACATATTTATGCGAGATAGAAGATCACAAATATATTTCCGTTGTGAGAGGTGAATCCCATAAGATAAATAGGAAATTTCCAAGCCAATAAAGTATAATAATTTTCCTAGGTCTTTTATTGGAAAAACAAAGGCAAGAAAATTAATGAGATGTTCAATTTGGGACGTGTGAGAGTTGGTGACAATAATGTCATCCACATATACTAAAACAAAAAAAGCACCGATTTATAAGAGTAGACAAATAAGAAAGGATCAACATTGGATGGAAGAAAGTCATATTCACAAAGTTTAGAACTAAGTTGTGCAGGCCAAACGACACACATAGTGAGGATGGTCACGATGAACAAAGCCAACGGGTTGGGACATATATACAGTTTCGGTCAAGTCAACATGGAGAAAAGTATTTTGGATGTCTAGTTGTCTAAGAGACCAACCAAGAGAGATAGCAAGAGAGATGACTAACCGAATGGTAGTGGGTTTAACAACAGGGCTGAAAGTCTCTAAGTAGTCGATGCTCTCCTGTTGATGGAAATCCTTAGCAACTAGTCACGCCTTTTGGCGTTCAATGGTGCCGTCGGCACGATGCTTTGTGCGGAAGACCCACCTGCAACCAACAACGTTAGAGAAAGGGGGAGGGGGAACAAGTGTCCAAGTGTGGTTTTAGATGAGAGCTTGAAACTCAATGGTCATTGCATTTTGCCATTCAGAGAAGCAAGAAGCCATAGTGAAATAACTTGGTTCTTCAGGTATTTTAAGAGATGAGGTTAAGGCACGGCGTGGTGGACGATATGGGATGTGACCATCGAGATATTTTTTGGGACAGGAGGAGTTTGTTTTAGATCAGATAACAATGGGCAATCAAGGGAAATGAGGTTAGAGTGATGGTCGAAGCAGGGGGGTTAGGATTAGGGACTATCGGTGTGGGGAAGCAGGGTTTGGTCAAAGGGATTGAGGTTGAAGAAGGATGAAAAATCAAAGGAGATGGGTTTTGTGTTGAGAGTTGGCCAGCTGTTATATGAGGGGAAGATGGTTTTGGTGTTGAGGATGGGTTGTTTATTGTATGGGTGGAAGATGGGCCGAGGGAGGTAGGAGATAAAATGGGTAGAAAGGTATGTGAGGGTTGGGAGTTTGTGGAGGTCGAGGTTAATTGTGATTTTGTATATGGAAAGGAGTTTTCGTTGAACAACACATCACGTGAAATGTATATTCGGTTAGAGTGTAGATGGAGGCACTTGTATAATTTATGTATGGGGTTGTAACCAAGAAAAAGGCAGGGTAAAGAAACGGAAATGAATTTTATGATTATTATAAGGTTGAAGATTGAGCCACACTCGGATCCAAAAACTTTGAGAAATAAGTAATCGGGCTCTTTTTTGTAGAGAATTAGATGAGGAGATTTATTTTTTAGAGATGGAGATGGAAGAAAATTTACAAGGAAAGCTACGGTTTGGAAAACATCGGCCCAAAATTTGTAAGGAAGAGAGGTCATTGTAAGAAGGGGAAGGCCGTCTCAACTACATGATGATGCTTACGTTCAACCACACCATTTTGTTGGTGTGTGTGAGGACAAAGGAGGCGATGAGAGATTCCTTGAGAATTAAAGACACGGGTGAGGGGTCAAAATTCCCCACTCCAATCACTTTGAATATTTTTAATTTTTGTGTTAAAAAGACGTTCAACATATTGTTGAAAAATGAGAAAAATGGAAGCAGCATCACCCTTTGAGGCTAAGGGATAGAACCAAGTATAACGAAAAATCATCAACAAAGGAGATATAATAACGAAAGCCATCTCTTGATATATATAAGGGGATGAACCCCAAACATCCACAAAAATTAAATGCAAATGTCTTAAGCACTGAGTACTAGAAGATTTAAAAGATAATTGCCTACACCTGGCAAGAGGACAAGTAGAACAATAGAAATCATGTTGAGACGAAACAAAAGGTAAACATTTGGTGCGTAAAATGCGGGAGACAAGTTAAAGGCTGGGATGGCCAAGCCGATTGTGCCATTGTTCAACAGTAGTTCGTTCAACAATGAAAGCAATTGGGGCAGATTTTGAGGAAGCTGGAGGAGGAGATAAGTAGAGGTCATCATGCATTGGTCCTTGGAGAAGCAATTTTTCCCTCCGTTTGTCCTTCACAAGAAAGTAAGATTCATGAAACTCAAAGAAAACATAATTTCCATTACATAATTTTTGAACTGAAACTAAGTTTTTGGTGATTTGGGAAACACAAAATAATTTATGAAGAGAGAAAGTAGAGTTTGAGGAAGAAAATTGAGAGTCATTGATGTGAGTGATTGGGAGGGCAGCACCATTGCTAACTTGAATCTGCTCATGTCCAAGGTAATGTTCACTGGATAGATTGAGATCATTGGGGTCCAAAGTTACGTGATTTGAAGTACCAGACTCATGGTACCACTGTCTATCGGAGAGGGGCTGTGAACTTGTGTAATAAGCAGATAGAGAATGGGGTGGTTCAAATTGATAAACCTGGTCGAAACGGTGATAGCACTGAAGTGAGACATGGCCAACTTTGTTGCAGACCAGGCAGGTGGGCTAGTTTGTTTGCTGGGATGAGAGTGAATGAGATGGAGGGAAACGACCTCCTCGAGAGCGGCCATCCTGAGTGTTGTTTCTGCCCCCACAATTTACTGACAGTATTTTTCTTTGCCAGCTATCTTACCGAGGGAGTTACAAATCTTTCGCAAGTTTTAATTAGTACATGAATTTATATGGACCATAACTGTCAATAGCAGAATGCTCTTCCTATATCCCTTGGCTTACGATGATTGATTGAGTACTTTTTCTTATTCCCTTGAGTATTGCCCTTTTTCTAAAAATATTAAATAGTTTAAACCCTTGTATCATTATGACCATTTTTAATTGTAATCATTCTATGTCCTTGGTTGTTGATTCCCTTCACTGAATTGACGCCTGATAAAAAAAAAAATAGCTCGAGTATCCAGATTATATGACAACTAATTACTTGGTCATATATATATATATTTTTTTTTTTAAATGGAAGAAAACGAGTTGGATTTTAATATTTAAATGCATGTGCAAGATAAAAACAAAAAGTGCCCAACAATAACTACAGACCATATTGCATCCATACCATACTGACGTACGAGTGGCTCCAAAAAGTGAGTTTACTCGATTAATTTTAGTTGGTGGATGAAATTTTTGTCCCGCCAATTCGTCTTCTGATCTGTGCCATGGAGAACAGACGCGTACGTGATCATGGTGAGGCTGTCAACCCAACCCGCGGAGGCCCTGGTCAATTGGGTGAGCTGTGGACTCACATTCCACAGTTCACAGTTCAGGTCGGGCAGGCTAAATGATTATTGTGCAGGATTGCACTTGGAAAGGCTAGACTCACCGCCTGGGTACTTAATTATTGATATTACACCTTCTAAAATCTCCCACTCTACTAATTCGTTTGTAAAAATAATATTGGAGAAAATTTGGGACCAGATCTTGTTGAAATTGAAAGATGAATATAGATCACATGTCTCTTATGTTATGGGACAGATATCCCATATCGATCACTCCTGAACTCAAGACGAACCCAAAGAGGTTTATTTGACCAAAAATTATGGCAGACCCAAACAGTTCATTCAGGTCCCGTTTGAATAGATGAGATGAGATAATTTTAGATGAAAGTTAAAATTTAAATAAAATATTATTAAAATATTATTTTTTTAATATTATTATTATTTTGAGATTTGAAAATATTGAATTGTTTATTATATTTTTTGTGAGAATTTAAAAAAATTATAATGATAAGATGAGATAAACTATTCCAGAATCCAAACAGGTGTGTCAAATTCATGGGCTGGGGCTACGAATAAAGAACGAAAGACTCAAAAATAGAAGCATCAAATATTGGACCTACAATGGCATAAAGAAATCTGGTCAACAATCAAACCTAGGCTCACTTTTCTCTGTTTTCCCTACATCCCTATCGATTCACGGCCACATATACGATACGACACACCATTTCAATTTTCACGTACATTCATATGCTACTTGCCAGTGAAATTCAGGAATTGGATAGAGAAAAACTCACATCAGTATATTTATTCTTATAACGCCGCCGGAGATCTGTAATCAGTTACAACTCTTCACCCGATCTTACAGGTTAATGAAATAAGGAAACAGATAATAAGGGAATGGCTGGTTAAAAGAAGGGATAGAGGTATCATATCAGAAGAGATAATTTAGAATAAATAAATAAAAATTCGATCAAGTGGACAATATACTGTACATGCTGATGGTAAAGGTGGCACTAAAGTGTCAGCACAATAATTTTCTAAAGTCCATGTTAAGCAACATCATTACCTCTCTTTCACTGTGCATGGCCCCGTCTGAGAACAGACAAGAAGCCTCCAGATGACTTTTCCTTGCGCCGTTCCTCTCCTTCATCTCCGACCTGTTCCACGTACATACAATGATTAATCTCTAGATTACATGAGCTTAATGCTGACCAAACTTGACTGGAATGCGAGACCAGCACATTTTATAGTGTGGTTACCATTTTAAGAGTGAGGTAAATTGTGAGTAGGTCGAAAGGGAAAGTAAGAGGAGGACGGACAGGATATACACGATTAAAAAAATTTTCTGAAAACAAAATGGTATGTAGGAGAAGTAATATTTTCTAGAGTTAGTCTACATACAGTTCCCAAAATGGGGACTGCTCATACAAACTCATCCAGTTATGTTTAAAATGATGTTTTTTTTCCTTTTACCCTCCTCATTCATCAACGGGATACGCAGTCCCCCACTCAGGACTGTAAATAGAATTTCTCTATTTTCTAAATCTTTAAATCATAATCTAGAAGGGATTGTCTTAAATGCATGACGATTGACGAGAACATACCTCCTTGGCCGTTTGCTGCAGGATCTCTATAATTTCAGAGAAGTCTGGTCTTAATGCTGGATCTTGCTGCCAGCATCTCTCAAGTAACTCAACAAGCTTTGGATGAGTGTTCTTTGGGATGGTAGGCCGTAGACCCTGGAAAGAATTGCAGCTTAAGTTAAAAAAATGTTATACATGCTCACATGCAACATATTTCTATCCAATCAAATAAAGACAGCCTTTTCACTAATCAATTAGTGGAAGGCAATTGGCCAGTTCGGACTGGCCTCAATTCTCAAACTTCGGTGGGTATAATTATAAACATCTACACGAAACATGGAAAACAGTATACAGTTAATGAACTTATTCAATAACATGGTGAAATAGATATTGTACCTTTTGAACCACTCCAACAGCTGCTTGCAATGGGGTTAAATATTCGTATGGAAGCTGGTAGGAAAAACATACGATAATTGATTTGAATGTGGCAAATGGAAAGACAGACAAACAAACAACTGTAATCTCTTTTTGTTGGAAGACGGAAAAAAACAAATGTTACAACCAAGCATTACCTTTCCAGTTAGCAACTCCCACAATACAATTCCAAAACTAAAAACATCAGCCTTGTGATCGTATGGCTTGTGTTCAATAACCTTCAATATGAAATGACTGTGGTAAGAAAATGCCAAAACGATCAACCACCTTGTACAAGATAGAAAATAAAATTGCTGCCAAACAAACTGACTAAAGCTATACACCCATTGTAAGAAGAATAAAGTAGCGCATATACGCCAAGAAAATTACGTCGCTACTAACTGCTTTTTTGTATGATGCTTCACATCAAGTACATTCTTCTTCCCTTGTTATTTTTTCCTCTCACTCTTTTGGGGTAACATAAGGGAATTATTCCATATTACAAATGAAAAGTTCTACATGAGGAAATGATGCAAAATCCTTCCAAGCTCCAGAAAAGAGCTTTTGATAGAAAAGTCAGGAATGTCCCTAATAACATACAGGATTTCAAAGCCAATTTTCCCCCCACTAGCTGAACCACTTCCTTTCTTTTTACAGAGCCTTGTATCTCAATCCCTGACCTTACCTAATTTATAAACAGATATCATCAAAGAATCTAAGAAGTTGACTGCATTGAAAATCAGTATCATGATAGACAAAGAAATATAAAAGAATTATCTGCATGTCAACTATTTTCAAGCAAATAAAATATCCAGCATGCTCATGTGGCCTTACAACTGCAACACACCATCTTAAATGGATTCATTTCCAATGGCCAGGAATCAAACGGAATACAAAATCAAAAAAAATTAATGACTTCAAACATTGCAATGTATTTAGCCATAAGTAGATAATGAGCGAGGATTGGTAGAATAACTCCATGGTATCAAAAAAAATAATTATAAGCTATTGCATATTTAATATGAATAATACAAAAAAGAAAACTTTAAAGCACACATAGGTGTTCAAAAGGCATACGTCAGTATGAATCAGAACACTATCAAGCAACTTTCTATAACTAAAGGCTCCAAGATTAATCTAAAAGATTCACACCTCAGGAGCCATCCACCTATATGTCCCAGTTTCTGCAGTCATAACCCCAGATTGAGGTTTTACTCTTGCAACCCCAAAATCAGCTACCTTAACAACCTGAAAGAAAAAATTAAAAATTTCATCAAAACTAATTTAGTTTTCCCAGCGATGTAAGACCATTGAGAAAACATTAGAAATAAGAAAGATTTCAAACAATAAAAAGAAAAACAAAAGTTGGAAATGTATGAAATTAACCTATATAAAGAATACAGGATTGTGAAACCTTTTACCTCATTGTCATCCATCAAAAGATTAGCAGCCTTCAAATCTCTGTGGATAATATTATTTTGGTGCAAGTAGTTCATTCCCTTGGAAACATCAATTGCAACTTTGAGCAAGGACGGAAGCTTGAAAACACCCTTTTGTTTATGTAAATAGTCATAGACACTTCCACCAGACATAAACTCTGAGATATTGAAGAAGTAAACAAATCTTTAAAATGAAGACCATGACAAAAAAATATCTAAAATATAATATAACAAGGTGCCAAAATGGAAACCTTATTTTAATTGAAACCAAAGAAAATTTTCTAGCGTGTTCAAATTCACCTGTTACAATGCACACACTTGGAGGCTTGGTACATGCACCTATAAATTGTACAACATTCTTATGTCGAACTTTCCTGCAATATTCGAAAGAAGCTTGTAGTTTGAGTGAATTTTTTTTTTTTTGATAAGAGTGAGTGAAAAATTTAAAACCAAGGGAACTAATATTCCTTTCTTTTTTGGTGAACTGATACCAAAATGCAAAAACAGGAAAGTATACAAGATATTGCAAAGAAATAAAAAATCATTGATGCTTTCACGAGATAATTTCTTCAATACATACCACTCATCTATGCAATATATAATCAATCCACTGCTCCAGTTAATCCCAAGAAAATCACATATACACATCCTTCACACATCTATCGAATGTAGAACCTCAACTATGCATCTGAAATTAAAATAACTTCCCCTTGGGTCTGCTTTGGCATATGTCCAAGTAAGAAAGTGGTGAATGACCACCATAAACTACATACCCTCCATCACTTCTGTCCATCACCTCTCAACAACAATCAAAAACAAAGCCTAGACTTTCATCCTCTGGAAACGGAGGTGTGCCATAGTAAAGATTACGCTTATGGGTGATTATTTACTCAGAAGTGAGTTTATACATGATGAATACAATGAATATGAAGACTTTCATCATCAGGTTGGCTGCTGGGACACTCAACTATAATTTTCTATCATGGGATAGCATATTTATCAATTAAAGTATGTAAAGTGGATATTATAGTGATGGAGAGGTATGATGGCAATTTCAAAGGTGGATTTAAGGAAGGTTTGTTATAGCATGATCTACTACAAAGAATCATCAGATGCTTGTCTCTTTTTTATGGTATAACATCATTTCTAACCTAATTAACAACTTCATTTGAACGGCATGTGAGATTGTCAATAAGTGGTATGGAAGGCATAAATATTAGATCACAGTTATATAGATAGGCCAAGTGGTATGACTCAAGGGAGTTAAATAAGGATTGAAGTACTTTCACACCATGACATAAGCAGAATTCATCAATGTCATCAACAGAGAGTATATGGCAGGGAGGTAGATATTGTTGTCATTACGTCAACCACCTAGTTTCATACATCAGGGAAGCTGAGTATTCAAAGAGGGCCAGCGATATATCAAAGGATTTCCCATAACTTTCCCAAAAACAAAATAAAACCAATAGGTAATAGAAGCATCAGTGCACGAACATAGTTAAAAATGAAGTTGAACTAAAACCCCACCTTCCTCTCAACTTGACAATTCTATATCAATGGTTGACATATAGGATGATGATGGTCATTGGTTTCAAAATCAGAAGCTTGGGTCTCTGCAAATGTCACATTAAGTAACTAATGCTATGTTTCCTTTTAGGATTTTACCACTCTGTTTGTGGTTACATTCAGTCTCAACAACAAAAGTAAGGTAAGTTGTAATGCCACAATGGAAGACCCAAATCACATGGCCTATACTCCAAAAGGACTAGTCAATGATACAATTGGATCCCCCAATCAATGTGAGATCTAATACACCACCTACCCTTATCCTTCTTATGTGGGGTATCACAATCTCCTCCCCTTAAATTTCCGACGTCCTTGTCGGGCCAGTCTATCATAGGTGGCACAGCTCAAGTCTCACATTTCTGGTTGGAATAGACTTTGATACCATTTGTAACACCCCACTGGAAGACCCAAACCATATGGCCTATACTCCAAAAGGACTAGTCAATGATACAATTGGAGCCCAATTGGAACTTTATAAAGAGCAAGAACTTCACATTCCCAATCAATGTGAGATCCCATACACCACCTACTCTTATCCTTATCATATAAGGTACATGATTGGGAACTTAATGAGATTGCAGATTTTTTCAGTTTCTTGTCTTCTCTGAATTTAGGAGAAAATGAGAGGGATCGAATGTTGTGGAAACACACGTGGAGCAAAAAAATTTCTGTTAAATCTTATTATAAGGTGTTGTATGGCCAGCAGCAATTCCCTTTTCCGTGGAAGAGTATTTGGAGGGGATTTGAGCAGTCTAAAGTTGCTTTTTTCACTTGGACAGCTGCACTTTGGAAGATTTTGACGATTGACAATTTGAGGAAACGTGGCATGTTGTTGTGGAATGGTGTTTCATGTGTAAGAAAAATGGAGAATCGATTGATCATTTACTCTTACATTGTGAGGTGGCTAGGGAGTTATGGGTTGGGATTCTTAGTAGAGCTAGGTTGAGTTGGGTTATGCCAATGAGAATGGTGGATTTACTAACATGCTGGAATAGGTGGCACAGAAGCTTTCAGTTGGCAGCGGCATGAACTTTGCAGCAGTGGTTCTCAGCTATTGTCCTTAAGGGAGGAAATGCTCATGATTTTTTGTTTTCTTTTCAAGTTTCTAGAATGTAATTAGGTGCTTCTTTTGTATAATTCCTACGTACATGGGTTTCGCCTAGTTTTATTAAATAAAGTTTTTCTTACTTATAAAAAAAAATCATATGAGGTATGACATAAGTTCTTCAGCAGGTCCCTCTTTAAATTCTCATGATTCAGATTAGCAGAATTGAGAAATTTCATAGAGTCCAACATACCGAAATTTAGAAGTACATTTGTAGGGGGTTCTAAGTAATTTTTTTTTTAATTGGCACCGGGTGTCCGAGAACAGTGTCCCTACTAATCCCGGAGGTGCACAGGCCCTTGGCAAGGTAGGGTTCTAAGCAATACAAACAATAATTAGATTCTAGTAAGACAGAATTAAGTCTTCAAAAACTACTTTCACGCCCACAGTATAAACATGAATCCTAGTTATGCATACTCCCACAACATCAAACACATTAAAAAAAAACAACTATTAGCGGGCCAATTAGGGCAAACAATGCAGTTCCCAAACCTCAAAATAAAGACTTCCTGTGCAAACTCTCTCTGCATATCTGAATCCACACGCTCAGGCTTGAGAACTTTAATAGCCACTTCCTGACTATAGTATGTACCTTTGTACCTGATTCGATAAAATAAAAGGAGTAAGCTAATTGAATACTTTTTTTGATAGGTAAAAGGCGAAAAAATATAATTGGATGCTAAACAAAAAATTGTGGATACCTAGCCAAAAAGAAGAAGCAGAGGAATGAATGTATTAACAATAGAGACTTACAGATCCCCATATGACCCAGATGCGATTTTGTTTTCAGACTTCAAATGCTTAGGATCAATTTCCCATACATCAGTCCCGTCATTAGGTATTGTCAAATGATCAGGTTCACATTTTGTTACTGTTTGACCCAGCTCGCCCACAGAAACTGACGTTCGAGCATTTGGCCAAGCCTGCCTCTGAATAGCAACCCCAAATTCCACATTGAATTATGGATGCATTATTTATAATATAACTGATGCTGGGAAAGAAAGTAAGGAAGAGAGGAAATATGGATTTGTCATTTGAAATAGTAAAAACTCATAATTATTGCCAGCCATCCTACTTGAAGGAAGAAATGAGTGACAAGAAATCACCTCGATTTTCGAAAGTTTCCTTTCCAATGTAGTTTTAAGCTGCTCTGTTTCCTGTTTGAAGGCGAGTCTATCAAGCAATGCTTGCGAATACAAAAAGAAATGCTTTTGTAGTACAATTCAGAGAAGTCATAACTAATTATTATCTCTATTTGAGTAATCTAATTGACACAACAGCACATATACCTTCCCAAATGATTACTTCAAATTTTTTTTGGAAAGGACACA
>QEOT01008174.1:28885-39256 GCA_003123785.1 Pterocarya stenoptera | reverse complement strand
AGTGATCCTCCGTGCCAAATGGGTGGAGTGATTCCCCATTGGTAATATTATGACGACTATTTGTTAATAAATGTTTTTTGCTTTAGATGGTGATTCCTCACCATGTCTAGGAATACATGTGTTTTTCCAGATGGGTGATTCCTTATCTTATGCAAAATATGTGTGTCCTTAGCATTATTTACAGGAATTGGTACATGAATATTCATCACGATTGTTTCTCATTATTAGTATTGTCATGGGTCTTAACTTACTAAGATTTTATAGAAATCTCACTGTTCTGATCCCACCTGTAATTTCATTCATCGGAGTTGTAAACCTTGATGCAGATATAGCCTAAGAGAATTATCCTGAAGAAGAAGGACAAGCCCAACTTGAAGAGTGGCTACGGAGGCCTATCTTCGTTAGTGTTTATGTTGTAATTTAAGATGTTTATTATAAGTAGGAGATGAACTCTCTATGATATAGTATATGTTAAAATCAGTGAGGAACTTATAATGGTCTATAATTACATATGGGACGAAATGATAGTGACTTATGGTTATTACTGTTAATGAAGATTTTATTCCTAAGCTGGTCGATGCCTATCCGAACGTGCTGCCTAGAGAGTATGATCCTTTAGGTGATGCGGAGACGACTGACGACGAGGGAGCAGTTTACACAAATGAGGTCGATACCCTCGTTGATAATGAGCTCAGAGACTCTATTGTTGGTCTAGATGCTCTAGTGTATGATAGGACGAAGAGCATTAAGTAGGCAGATTTATCTTTTTTTTTTCAAGATCATGAATCTAATAATCGCCAACAATATTGACACTCAGCAGCACAAGACAGAGGTTGGCATAGATCGAGCGAAATTTATAATACAAGTCGCTCGTGGCATTCCTATTGACCTCGTGGGGTATATATTCAAAAGGATCCGATTAGAGGCTTGGTACATTACGACAGATATACTGTCATCCGAGATCCTGATCACTCGATTTTTGCTATATTTTGGGGTCATGCTAGATGTTACCGAGCATGCCGGAAGTCAATAGGACCGATCAACAACACCACCCTGTCAAGGAGCACGGGACACTCGAGACTTCATTTTTGTGGACCTGTTCATGAGCGGGTTGATATTCAAAGAGATGCACAGCCGGAAGATCCTGGAGTATCGGCTGGTGAGGCATCTACATAGGCCAGTATTTGGTGTTTTCATAATTTTCTTTAGTTATGAATTAAATCTTTTTTGTCTTTTCTAGATTAATTATTGATTTATATTATGTGGTGTGTGGATAATAATATTTATTTAACTAAAAATCTTATTTTACATAAAAGAAATCATTAAAATATTTTATGAATTCACAAATATTTTAATTTACAGTAAATCATAAAATATAATCTATATACATTTTTTTTATGTTTTGAGTTACTTACAGAGATTAATACTATACGTTTGAATGCATAAATGTGGTGTTTGAATATTCTCGAACTAAATATATGCCATTCGAACGGTCTGGAAACCTTCCCGCCAGATTTTGCCGCCAAATCTATCCCGTTCGAACAACCCAATTGCGGTTTGAACAATTTTGAACTTTAACTGGCAAAAAAATTTCTTCCCCGCCAAGATTTGTCTGTTCGAACAGATTTTTGTCCGTTCAAACGGGTTTGACTTTTGAGATGGTCTAATTCATCACAGAAGATCCTATTCGACTGGATATTTAGACATTTGAACGGTTTTGTAAAGTCATCCATTTTTTGAGATAAAATTTAAATTTAGTCTCAAATAATTACTTTTAGGGATGAAATTCAGTTTGCCCCTAAATAATTTTGTCCCTAAAACTAAAATTTGTTGTAGTGTCGTTTATTTGCTTGTAACGAAAGATCATTTTTCAAATGACTATTTTTGTAATAAAAAGGAGAAATCCATATATACCAACATATCGAGTCTTTCTATCTCAGATTTTTTGGTATAGTCTTTCTCAACAAAATGGTATGGGAAAAATCGGTGGTTACTACCTTCTATTTCAGGATGACTATTGTAACATCATATAACTATTGTAGGACTCCTCAAGACACATTTGAACTATAAACAGACTCCAAGCAACTACTTTTACAATTGTTTGTCTTTCATAAAATCTTTCACCTCTGATTATATACATATGAGGAGTGCTATAGTCATAAAGTGATTACATAAAAATAATTCTATAAACTGACGCGACTTTATGTGATTCGTCAGTTCTGGTTTACAATAAAAGTAACTTTACAATCTGACAAACCACATCAATTTGTGGGATTACTTTTGTGTAATCACTTTATAGCTATAGTATTTCTCTATACATATACTACTGATTTTTTTTGTTAATTATTACTCTGATCTCATGGGCAACATGATAGGACCAACTTAAATTGATGTCGGGTTGAATAAGAGTAATTTTGACGGCTAGAATTAAGGATTGAGATTGAAAAAGATGCAAACAAAAAAAAACTATAAGATAAACTCGGAAATTAGAGTTTACTAATAAAAGTGTAAAAGTCCTCTTTGAAGCCCACAGGGCACCTTAACTATACCAAGCATGTTGGAACCGAAATTACAACACCATACCTATATAAGCAAAAAAGAAAAGAAAAGAAAAGAAAAAACTATAATGTTAACACAAGTGATTGAGACCCATTGATAGAAGGGTAGAACCATTTAGAAGAGGGAGGAAACCTCAAAGGATACATGGGTTTATGCGACCGCTGAATATAAGAGAACCAACATCGAGTGGTTGCAAAGCTGAGGCTGCCCTTTGTAAGTTTTCCAGATATTTTGTTTTTAAACTCTTAGGAAAGAAAGGGACTGATTTGGATGTTTTGGTTATGGCCATGATCACCTTTCACTTTCTTTGTTTTGTGCATAGAAAATATGATTGGCCACGGAAGCACCATCCTAAAACGGAAAGCAATAGCTTTGTGGCCAGAAGCCCCGGCCAGAACCCAATATCTAAGAATCAGACTTGAGTAAGATGCCACCAGCAAGCGAAAGCAATTGGTTGAGCACAAAACGACAAGCAAAAAATGCCAGGGCCATCGCCCTTATATCTTCGTGTACGCCATAAGAAAAACAAAAACCACTCTCTCATAATGATGCATGGTGAGGCCAGCTTTCTTTGGTCATAACAGCTAATATATATATGCAATGAGTAATTGCTATCAATTTACAGAAGCACAGAGAATGGGAGGCCCCACCTCAAGGAAGGTTAAAATTGAATTGGGATGCAGCACTAGACAAAAGCAGCTTGCAGAGTTGGAGTGGGTGCAATTATTAGAGACTATGAAGGGAAAGTGCTAGCCACCCTCAGAATGCAACATGCTTTGTTACCTGATCCTTTAATGGTAGAAGCTTATGCTGCATTGCATGCATCTTTGTTTTGCAAGTCTATTGGATACTGAGATATCATCATCGAGGGAGACTCCTTGTAGGTTGTTTTAGGTCTCAATTCTTCTACAGACACCTTCACCTACATAGGGCAGCTGATAACAGACACAAGATCTACCCTTAACTCTTTTGCTTCTTGGTTAGTAGGGCACACTTTAAGAGTAAACAATGCAATTGCTCATGCCTTCAGTAAGGATGCTCTTAGCATCCGTGGTTATACCACGTTTGATTTTGTTCTTAAATGTATCCAAACTTTGGTTTAATCCTTAATACAGGTTACAATTTCCTCAAAAATAAAAATATATATATTTATACACACAATGAGTAATTATATATATAATATTAGGGTGTACAAGTTTTGTACATTCATTTTGAAAAAAATAGAGTCCATTAAAAAAATAAAATTTTCATGTAAGTCCAAATTTATACATTTTTTTCAAAAAAATTACACGAAACTTACACACCTGAATACTTCAAATATCATTTCACAAAATATATCAGTTTAAAATATTAGATTTTTAATTTGGATTTCACCATTTGTCTCCATTATATTTCCTTTTTTTTTTTAAGTGGCTTTAGTTTTTATTTAAGCACCCATTTGTTTGGGATACAACCATAAAGATCCTACTATCTAGGAAGAAATCTCAACTAATGGTACACTAATATTTAAGATCATTAAGTTAAGCTATCTCACTCAATAAATAAAATTATCAAGAAGTTTTACATTTCAACTAATTTTTTATTGGAAACGATACATCTACATTTATTTTTATAATTTATTTTACAAACGAGACCTTGACCCACTTTGGGTCGTTTCTATTCTAAGTGACTTTTTTTTAATTGACTTCACCTGTCCACAACAAAATTTCGATTAATTCTTGAAGAGCATAAGCTTTTAGTAAGAGTGTTTTTATAATTTCATTTCAGATAATTAAAGGTAAGATTTTGAACCTTAAACTTTGAAAAAAGTATTCTAATAAAATTAAGATCTTTACCACTTGAACCGTATAACCAACCACAAATAATTATTTTAAACTCAAATACTTTCAAACTAATCATTATAATTTTTTTAAATTTTTATATAAAAATAAAAAAGAATTCAACTCTTTCAAATATCAAAATAAAAATTATATTAAAAAATTATATTCTAATAATTTTAATTTTATAATATTTTTTATTTAACTTTTCTCTCCTTTTTCAAAACTCAGAAATACTTAATTCAAACTATCTTACTATTATTTACAAACCATCTTATTAGTATTCACAAAATTTTCATATTATCTTATCTTAATCACAAACATCTCCTAAATGACTTATTGTCGAGAATGCCTTTGTTTTATTGTTTTGAAAAATGATACACATAATGCTTTTTGATTATTCCCTACACAATTGTGTTTTAAATAAGAAATTTTTTGATAAAATAATTTATAAAAATAACAATATAAATACTTTAATTTAAAATATAATCGCATAAAACTTATAAAAATAGTTATGGAAATATCATTAATCGATTATTCTCAAAATAAAAATACTGCTCGGAATCTGTTAGCTTTTTTATACCTTGCTTTTGTCAGCCAAAAGCAGCACTTGAATCTGTCAGCTTTTTATTTTTATTTTTTTTGCTTTAGGCAGGCTAATAGAACTAGCCTTGGGAATCCATGCAAAAGCTGATGGGAACTGAAACTTTGGACATCGGGCACAATGTTTGGCTAAGGACAATTTTAGGTATGGAAATGATACATACTCCGCTCTCAGTCCCATTGAGATTTTTTATTTTATTTTATTTTATTTTTTTTATTTCTTGATTAAGAAAATAATTTTTAATAAAAATGTGATTTTTTTATTTTTTAAAAATATTAAAAAATATTAAAAAAATATATGTTGAAAATGAAAAAAAAAAACACATAAGTTATGTGTTAGCGAGACACCGAGCGGGAGCCGCAGCGGTGTCCCTAGCACTGCTCTTCTAGGTATCAAATGTGCACATCAAATATATGCATAATAGTATAAATAATTTTTTTAACGATTTTTTAAACATCTTTAATCATTAAAATATATATATAAATTTACTAATAGTTATTTTCTTAATCATTAAAAAAATAAAAATAAGAAAAATATATGAATTGACACATGAGGCTTAGTGGCATACAGTCATATAGTCATTTTCTTTTGACCAATGGGTAATGTTACATCCACGAACAAAATTGGTACTTATTGAATAGTGCAAAATTTATTTATTTTTATTATTTTTAATATTTTTTATATTTTTAAAAATATTTTAAAAAAATTCACAAACTCATTAAAAAATATTTCTTTAATTATTAAATAAAAAAACAAACAAACAAAGTGGCCATTCGTAGCTTTTTTCGACATGTGAGAGTAGAGGTATAACTGATTCGATTCAATTCAATTTTATATATTTTTTATAATCGAACTGGTACAAACCAGTTTTGAATTTTAAGAATCTAGACCGAATTACTATCAAAATTGAAAATTCTAATTTTTCTAGTTTCGATCTGATCCAATCCAATTTTTTCGATTTTATAGATTTTTTATGTTATTAATAATATAATGTTTACTTATACTAAACTATTAGTTTATCTATATATATATATATCAAAAGTAAGTCTATATTAATAACTTAGTATTAATATTTATTCTTAAGATTAAAATTTATATGTTATATCAAATTCGCAAGTGTGTGTGAAATGGGTGTATTGGAAGTGCTGCAATATGTGGTATTTAGAAGACTTTTGGGAGGAATTAATGGAATTCGTTCATAGTGGGAATGTTAATGTGCATCATATTTTTAGAGAAGGAAATGCTCTCACAGATTACTTGGCAAAATTAAGAGCTAATGGAGTTTCATGTGAATGGAATTCTCTTAGTCAGGCGCCTAGAATGTTTAGAGGATTGATCTGCACAGATAAATTATCATTGCCTTATTTGCAGATTAGATAACTTATGTTGGTTTTTGGGTATGTTAGTGTTTTATTTTGTGGTGGGTCATAAGGTTGTGTGATTAAGGTTTTATTTTTTCATTTGAATAATGTAACCAAGGTATTCCTCTATCACAAGTGAGGATTTTCTTAAATAAACTCAGGTACGGGGCACTCTTGAACATGTGACCCAGACTCTCTGAAAAAAATGTTATATCATGTTATATTAAAAATATAAGATTAATTTTATATTATATTACATGTTATATTAATCTTAAATTATAAGATTAATAGACTTGAATAATAAAATTAAAATTTTATGTTATATTAATTAGCAATTTAGCATATATAATATGTAATATAATAGAAAAAATTATAAATATATATACTAGACCGGTTTAGTTTAAGCCGGTTTTTAAAATATAAAAATCAGACTGCACTGATTTATGATTGATTTTTATTCTTAAAAAGGGTATCGCACTAGACCGGTTAAAAATTAGACTGAATCCAGTTCGGTCTAATCCGATTCCTCCAATTTTTCCGATTTTTTTTTACATTCCTAGTGGCATTTCTCTTACCAATATGGTATGAAACTCCTTTCCCACGAGAAAAGAAAAACGTATCAAACTCTTACCCTTTAATCTCTAATAACTGTCATAAAATATTTAACTTTCATTCCTATTTCTAATATCTCAATATTTCTAAAATAATCTAAGTTAAAATATTTAATTTTATTAAATCTTATACGATAATAGAAAAAACTGAATAAATATATTATAAAGGAAAAACAATTGTTTCAACACAGTGATTTAATATTATTTTTATTTAAAATTTGAAAAATGTATTTGTTTAATTTGTTTGGTTTATGAGTTTTGAAAAATTGTAATTATTAAATAATGATCAGATGAAAAGTTAAAAATTTAAAATTGAAAAGTATTTTGTGCACGCTTAGTGATGTTTGAGAATAAAATATCTTAAAATATCTAAAAATACTTGAAAACAACTGTGCTTTGACAACAAATCAGCACTCCTGCTGTAGCTACGAAATTCTTATTTGAGATTCACAAAAGAACATTGCATGTAACTACCAGATTGACAAGAAATAAAATAAAATAAAACAAAATCAAAAATAAAAAAATTCTGTTTTTAGATAATATTTGAGAAAACTATCAAACCGTGAAAACTAAGCATATTCTCATATAAGAAAAAAAGAAAGAAAGAAAGAAAGAAAAAAGATTATTTGGATGCATGGCCTTTCGCGTGAAATGGCTAATTAGATCACTTAATCAATTTAAAGTTATAATGTGCATAATTATATAAAATGTTTTGAGTTTTGCAGCTTTAGTTATGTTTGGGGGAGAGATGAGATTTCTCATCTCTATCTCATCTCATCTCATCATTACATCTTTTTCAAATTCCCATATAAAATATAATAAACAATTCAACTTTTTCAAATTTTAATTTAACTTTTTCAAATCTCAAAACAATAATAGTATTAAAAAATAATATTTTAAACTTTCATTTTAACACTATTCACAAAATTTTCAAAAATTCTCATCTTATCTCAACATCCAAACCTAATCTTAATGTTTGATTCAGTAAATTTTCAATTTATATCTTTATGATCAATCTTTTATATTATTTTTTATAATTTGTATATATTAACTAAAATTATTAGATTATCTTTTACTAAATGGATGGAAATTTGTGATTTGGATAATATTGATGACGTGACTTTATAAAGGCAAAGCTCCATACTTGAAATATCTATATATCTCTTATTGGAATATCATCAAACCACAAGTACTTCTTTTTCATCAGCCATACATACCCACATGATCATCACGCTCATCCCAAAGTCTTGGCAAGCTTAAATTGATAGTACCAAAACACATCCCCCATCCTAATAACACAAATTTGAGACAACACATGAATTTGGACCACAATATCTTCCACCTTCTTAATTAATGCAAGAAGCTATGATGGGGCTCATGGGTTTCAAAGTGTCCTAAAGCACTTCAATTGCCTCCCAACTTGGATATGGTAGATCCACCAATACATTATCATCTGATCTTTATTCTATACTTTTGGCTTCTTCCAATTGGAACATGGGTACGTATCATCAAGATCATGAGCCGCTAGCTCTACCCCTGCTTTTTCTTCCTAGGATTGCGGATCGAGGAATTATTCACAATCACTTTCTTAGCCATGGGGTCCCCGCCCACATTCCCCTACCCCTTTCTTGCAAACATGAATTTGTGCTTTTTATCTCAAGCTATTCTAGTTGAAGCCAAAGCCACTAATAAACCCCCCGTTCCTTTGAATCTTTCTTAGGACAAACAATAAACTAGCAAAAATAAACCAATCCTTGAACAAAATGAAAAAATATATATATTTCCACACTAAATCATCTCTTCTCCATATATAACCCCAACCTTTCAATAAGTCCAAATGAGGGTTGACAAAAATTAAGCTTAACAATTGGAAAGTAAAAGTGCTATCCCAAGTTGGCTCCATCACCCTCACCCAATCCTTTATATCCGCTTTACCTATTGTCCACCGTCCTACTCACAACAATCCTATGCATCTTCCTTGACAAAATAATGTGATGCTCTTGGTGGGGATCATGTGACAAAAACAACCCAAAGCCTCATTATTTGCACGTAAAATTAATATGGAGGCCTAGGGTCTAATTCATGTCCGAACAACTATGCGGTGATAGCCAATTTTGGTCTGGAACTCCGCCATACATCATTCACCTCTCTCACACGGGTCCAACGCTTCCAACACAAAAGCCTCAATAACGCTATAACTATCTTCCACGCCCAACTTCAGCCTCGAGATTTCTAACTTCAGAAAAATGCTATAAGCCATCGACAAATTATCATGGGCAACTGCTACCAACTTACTCCTCCCCTTGGACCATGAGACAATCAACAACATTCTTTCTATATGCATCCCTACCTCGTATAAAGAAGATTCTTAGCTAGTCTAAATTCTTATTAATAAAAGCCATTTCACATTCAAGCGTCCTACACTCTTGACCAACGGTTAAAACTTAATATCACCACGCCACTTACCATCGTTAATTAGTCTATCTTTGCAAGCCAAAAGTTCACGTTCAGTTTATATTCTTAAAAGAAACTACCATAGCAAATCTTTTTTATGTGTGTCCTTGCTTCTATTCACTTTGACTGAATTAGGTTCTTTAATCACATGACCACCATCTCCTCCTAATCCACTCATCATGAAAACTCTCTTATGATAATCACCTTAATATCTCCACCTTCACCAATTTCAAAACCTCTATATTTAAATTGGGTCCCTGTTTGAAACTAGAACAAGTATTATAATCTACAACCGTATTAGATGTTCTCCATTATCATTATCTAGTTCCATGTTTATAAGATATTTGAATAAGCAAGTTGCATGTCATTATAAGAACTTGTACAGTGTGGAGCTAAGGAATAAAATTGAAAGGGATTTCCCATCACTTCACAAGCCCACTGGGCTTCAACCGGATACCCTACCCGAGGACCCAAACTTGTCCATAAAGTAAGTCGCCTATAAGGAAAATTAAACAATGATGGATGATGGGACAGATAGCCCTAACGTTGCTCAGCCACACTCCGCTCATGGGGACTTGTACAAGGCAGAACAAGAAAGACGGAGAACCCTTGATCCTCTAACATGGGGACATCGATGGACCACTAAAGGTAAAGCAAACCGAAGAACCACGCCACATTAATGGTACCACGACCCGAGCTACACGCCATATTAAAAGACTCTGACAAAAAGAACAGTAAAAAGGACATGAACTCAACAGGGGCATACATGATTTGCCCCCTTGATTCCTAGTATAAATAGCAAGTTCTAAGTATGAGAAACTTTATTTGATCCCTAGACTCTTTCATTATTTATAAACTTCAAAAGAAGATACTAACTTTGGCATAAGAGAATCCCTGGCCCCAAGGCCACTCTCTCTCAGTTGCCTTCTTCTCTATTTTGCATATCCAGTTTTGAAGACCTATGT